>JXTC01000126.1:532796-573482 GCA_002914845.1 Trema orientale
GGAGCAGCATTGTGGACCAAACTGTTGAGATATCTTGAAGATTGCTTGTGTAGCTTCTTTACGAGCTTCATCTCCAAATTCTAAAGTGTCGAACAGACTTTTGAAAGCTAGAGACCTCATGAGATTTTCCGTCATTATATTGATTTCTTCTCCTTTTAATGATTCTTCTTTGGCCGGATCGTCGACAGCTGGATTAACAGCTGTGCATGTGGTTACTTGGCCTCTTTCATGATTGGGAAAAGGATTATTTTTGGCCCTTTGTTGTTGTTGCCCAATCAGAATTTCTCCTCGTTGAGCTTTTTCATGATAAACTCTTCAGACAATATAACAATCTGATGTAGCATGGTGCACTCTTTTATGTAGCAAGTAATATTTGGGATCTTGCATTACTTCTTGTGTTGGTTGTCTGCTGGGCTGTGGGCATTTCAAAACTCCATCCTCTATCCAGGCTCGCACCAAAACATTGATTCTATCTTTAGCAAGTGGTATTTCTGGTCGAATTGGCTATCTCTTTTACTTTGTTAGCATTTATCAACTGTAGCAACCTCTTTCCTTCTTTTGGAGAAAGGTGGTATGTTCCAATTTTCAGTAGCAATTCTTTTATCAGGCATAGCTTTGCGCATTTTTGCTACTGTTGCTTTAGTGTTGCTGACTCCGAACATAAGTTCGGCAAAATATGAACTCATATGATTTTCAATAGGAACTTTGTATTCAGCTTGCATTCCATTGATGCACACTCGGATCAATTCTTCTTTAGAGATAATTTTTTTTACAGTCAAGAGCTATTTCTTTTAATCTGTTTACACAGGCTGTAAGTGATTCATCTTCTTTTTGCGTTATGCTGGAGAGATCAAATAAGCCCAACTTGCATTCTGCTGCAAAAAATTTTGTGCAAAATGTTGTTACCAAGGTACCAATACTGCCTGCTGGTGAATTGACGAACCAAGAGTATGCTCGGTCAGTGAGAGATTTTGAGAACTCTCTTAACCTTAATTCATGGTCGCTGGCATAGACTCCCAGATCATCTAGGAAACCAATGACATGTTCCCTAGCGTTTCCTTTCTTCCTATCAAATTTCTTAAATCGAGGATTAGTATAATCCTTTGGATATGGCCTGGAAAGAATACTGGCAGGATATGGAGGTTGAAAGTCTACTGCTGCAACAATCTTGCTAGCTTTTTCTGCTTCAGACTTGAGCATTTCTTGAAGTTCTTCTTTTGTAATAAAACTTTTCGGAGCTTCATTATCAGTACCAGTTAAAGTTGTGGCAGTAGGATTGGTAGGGTCTTGATTTGAGGCATGAGAATTATTACTGTGAGGTGGAGCTGGAGTAGAATGTCCGGCTCTATGAGATTTTTCGATATTGGTAATTCTCTGGAGAATTTCGGCGTGAGACAATTACATGTCTGCTTGAGTTTGTCTCATACTGTCTAGTGAGGCTACTAATTTAGCGAGGAGAGATTGAGCTTCGGTATTGATTACCAGATTTTAATCGTCTGCCATTTTGAGAAAAGGAAGAAAAGAAGAAACGCGAATTTTTTTTTTTCGAGATGAAATTTCTGGAAAGATGGGGATAGAAATTTGACAGAATTTCGGGACGAAAGATTAAAAGAAATTTGATGGAGTTTCAAGAAGATGAAATGGCAGAATTATGGTGTAAAAGAAACGAGATGGACAGAATAGCGGTACACCAGATAGAGTAACGGCACACCGCCAAGTATTGAAAAATGAAACGAGCAGAGTAATGGTATACCGGACAGAGTAACGGTACACCGTCAAGTGTCAAAAATGAAACGAGAAGAGTAACGGTACACCGCCGGATGAAATAGATAAGATAACAAGATGCACTTGCAGATCTTGGGAATCCCAAAGAAACGTCAGTTTCCCTTTGGCTACTCCCCAGTGGAGTCTCCTTTTAATGTTCGGGGTTGGAGTTGTGCTCTGGATTAATTAGTGTGACCTGTACTTAATTAAAACAAAGTAGAAGATAATTAGATTAGACCATTAGGATGTACAGCAGAAAGGGTCATCACAACACTTCCACGTGTCGAATCAGGATAGGCGATTGAAATAAGAACAACTCTTTCTACGTATCTCGACAAGATTGGTGGTTGCAAGGATGACTCACTTAGTGTGCATGAAAATAAGCAGAAATAAAAATAATATTAAAAATTGACGGAGGCGAATAAACCGACCATATTGTCAACTGAGGACTAGAAGTAATATAATAATATAATAAATAAATAGACAAGGAATTAAATATTACTAGTTGACTGAGGCGAATAAACCGACCATGGCGTCAACCAGAAGTTAGCAACAGAAATAAAGTGCAGAAAATAAATAGTTAGAAACTAACGAAGACGATACCATCCATATGCCAGTTTTAATTAATTAGAGGGGTTAGAATTACGAGGCAGTAAGTCCAGCCATATTATCAGAAAAAAATAACTGAAATTAAAATGCTGAAATTTAAATAAAGCAGTGTGAATGGTTGCGAGGGAAAACAACACAGGTCACTAAATAAATGCGCACAATAATTAAATGGGGAGCAAAGTAACCGATTGCACTTAAGGCAACATTACAGATTACTTTACGGGGAAAGGGGAACCGTGGTAACTGATTACACTTAGAGCAGCAATACGAATTACACGTCAAGATAGAGATACAAGACAGATATATATATATATATATATGTATATAAAATATAGAGAGCACAAAACCTCGAACTTGTGCTACAGGTCAAGCACGAGATTGTGGAGAGTAGCTCAGTATCCAAAGATCACTAAAGAACACAAGTCAGAAACTGCATGCAAAGAAACTTGTTGTAAAAGTTTGTAGAAAAGGTGATATAAAAATAACAGGATAATAAAAGATGGTATAAAACTAATTATTGAATAGAAAATAATATAAAGTGACTATTGGGCCCAGAATATGTAAAGAAATAAATATGGGCTTTAGGAGATAGACATGCAAAAATACCTAAGCCTATAGAAGTATTTAGAGAAATATTAACAATAGAAAACTTGTTGATCAAGTCTAAGCATGCATGAATATATATGTATAAGCAAGAATGTGTAGATATGTGATGAAAATATATGCACGTGAAATGAAAAGAAAGATGATGATAGTGGTAAGATGCAAACATGCAGCCATGGATTGTAGGAAAAAAAAAAACAAGCTATGGTGATGATGGTGGTGTTGGAGAGAATAACAAGGTGGTGGTGAGTAGTTTAATAGTGATATGGACAAAATAAGGCCACAGTTTGAACCATAAAGAAGGCAAGAGAGAGGAGAGAAGCTTGAGAGCTTCGGTTAGATATAGAACACGAGATAGAGAGGGAGAGAAAGGGACCGGTTAAGAACAAAGACAAAGAGAGAATATATTGATTGAATTGAGAGCTGAAAATTTGTTCTTACAAAATAAAGGGGAGGACCCTTATTTATAGGCAAAAATTGCCTTGTAAGACAAGATCTTAGGCCCTAAGTATATGAGATGTCAAAATCTTATTGGCTAAGTTTACTTAATGTACAAGAACTTGTCTTGCAAGTTCTTAAGCTACAAAGTCCTAAGGCACAAGTTGGATGAGGTGTCAAACTTCTACAAGAACTTGTTGTACAAGTTCTTCTATTACAAGTAGTTTAGGTTAGGATAGAAGTACTTGGGCAATAAGTACTTGGTCTTCAAGTTGGAATGTTCCGGAACCTCTTAGAAGCATTAGGACAATTGTCTTCAACTTTGGACATTTGTACACGAAGGAAAAGAGGACTCAACGACATGTAGTATGGCTCCAATGGCATGTAGTCTTCCTTCAAATGACATGTAGTTTAGGCATTGGTGAAGAAGCTCTAAACAGCATATAGTTCAAGCTGTGTTACACATCGTTTAAGCTAGCTAGTTTAGGCCAATAATTTTTGTGCTTAATTAGCACTAATCTATGTCTTAGGATTAAATCAAAACTATGTTCGCAAGCCAATCTGGATAAAAGGACTCTTGATGATGTTGTTGATTATAAATGTGTGCAAGTATAGAATTATGCGATTAGATAACTCACACACACCCATGCAAGTAAACATGATCACAAATAATATAGACTTAGGAGTAAAAGTGTCAACCTAAGAGGATTGATTACTTTTTCAAAGTTAAGAATTAAAACTTGTTAATTCTAACTTTATCCAAATAAAAGATAAGAAATGCAAAGAAAGAAAACAAAAGTAACTAAAATAAGATGCAAAATGAATAAAAGAAAATGCCAGAAAAAAAAAAACACGTCTAGGATTACTTGTTCCTCAACCCCTCTCTTGTGTTGATGTCTCAATTTTCCTCTAATTAGTTTAATCAATTGATTGTCAATCGGGTGAGCTAATTTAATTACAAGCTTCGTCTATTGTCAAGTAATAATTTTCATCTAACAAAACCCACTATATTCCTATAAGAGCTAAACTTAGATGAAATTATTAGGTTCAAACGCTCATAATGGTTATACACATTAAATAGGTATATTCCTATTCTATCTAGATGTATATCTATCTTTCTATGGCTAAACACATAACTTTGTTTTTTATTCCATTACATATTTCTAAAATCATGCAAGCTGGTGATCAAGCAACAAGAAACATTAAGCATGAGAAAGAGAAACCAATCAAATGGATAATTGGATGTTAAAAGAAGAGATAAACATAAACAGGATACTAGATTAGCTCACATAGTAAAACTAGATAAAAAGAAAATTAGCTGAAAAAGAGAATTAGCTCATAATATAGATTGAGAATAATAAACAACTCATTTCAATGAAATCAAGATATACAAAAGATAAGGAGAAAAGTTGAAGGATAAAACTATATTGGTGTGAATTTCTCCATCTTGGAAGATCTTCGATGTGTTCTACAAAGTAGCAAATTCTTCCTCCAAAGATGCCTTTTTTTCCTCTTGATTTCTCGCTTAAAATTTGCTTTTAACAATATTAATCACTAAAACTAAAAGCTAAAATATAAATCTTAACAAGAAACTATAAATGCATATACTAATATACAATTTATTTATTTACAAAAGCAATTTTTCGTGTTTTTAGGTAGAGCTCCAAAAATAGAGTCTTGGAGCTCTATCTCTCTAAAAAATCTCTTTAGAAGAATGTGCTTCAACCCTTAAAATAGGATTTCTTCAAGTTGGCTATTGTACACTTAAATGTAGATAAAATCTCCACCATTAGATCGTCAAAAGCAGCAATCTAGGCCGTCAAAATCAAGTGTTGGATGAGATAAGGCACAGTTGCAATTCAAAAGTTGGCACAGGGGTGTAGCCGGGCAGCGAGAGATGCGCGGCTGTGCTTCCCAAAGGCACCCATATGCCTTGGTTACTGCCTAGAGGGGCGGCTGTTCCTTTTTATGGTGTGGCTACACTATCTGTTCTGTTCTAGCTCGAAGTCCAAATAACCTCCAATTTGATTTCTTCATCAACCTACACAAAAACATAAAGAAAATTTCAAAATAACTCAAAGAAAAATAAGAAAATAAAGAGAACACGGCGACAATCAAAGACAAATAAACACTAGATAGCTCCATTTTCATGGAGATATCAGAAGCCGATCTCGAGCAGTTTCTCCACCTCTTACTTTGATACGACGTATCGTTCAGGATCTATTGCTTGTCACTTTTGGTGTACCAGTTTCTTTCTAGGATCGATGTTAAAACGATGACACATGATGTTTGGAGCAATCTCCACCCTGTCTGAATTCTACCATACGAATATATCAAGGTTCGATCTCAAAAACTTGATGAGATTTGCTCGCAAAGGATCTCGTAACTTCATGTTGATCTTTAACACCTTTAAAGACTCAGATTTATTGATTTGAAGATCTTCCAAATCCTCGATTGGCCTAGTATTTACTTCTTCATCGATCTCTTATAGGTCAAGGTCCTCGAATGACGCTTACTCTGATTCTCTGACTGACAGTTCGGTTGATGAATGATTTTGTTATTTGACCATCATGTTATGAGGTGTCTTTTATGGAGAAGCAATTTTGAAAGAATTGTAATGATAAATCGCACATCATATTAGTTGTCTAGTACTTCACCTACTCCATGTTGAGTTAGAAACTTCATAATAAGATGATAGATCGAAGTAATGGCTCACATCTCCCTTAAAGTAGGGCGTCCTAAGACAGCGTTGAAGGCAGAAGGGCAGTTGACCACCAAAAACTTAGTCTTAACAGTTGATACGCGAGGATATGTTCCATCTTATACCATAAGCTTAATCATAACCATAGGTACAATGTTATACCCAGTAAATCTATGCAATGGAGTAACTTTTGGCTTTAGATCCTCATTGCTCAGCCTTATCTTCTTTAAAGCCTCATAGTAGAGGATGTCTACTGCACTCCCACTATCCACAAGAACCCTCTAGAGATGCGTGCTCCCACTATTGATTTTAATGACAAGTGCATTATTATGTGGATAATGAACTTCTCTCGCATCCTGTTCTAAAATAGTAATGTCCATCTCTGGTACCCTTCAAAGATTTGGAGGACACTGATAAAGATGCATCACATTGGTTAGCAGCGATTGTCGGGCTTCTCATACATAACAATCCTAAGCTCGCTTCAAATCTCCTCCCATGTGCTAACTGCAGAAGATAGTTCTCACTTCTCGTTGAATATCCAACTAACATTGTTGATCTTCTTCATGATCATTATTGTGAGCTCTTTCAGTATATTATTGCAATTGTCCCTTTCTAATCAACCTCTCGATATCGTAGTTTAGGGCATAACAGCTGCTCATAATGTACCCAGTATCGTTGTGCTCTCGAAAAAAAAATTTCAAGTTGCGCTTAGCCCTTTCTCATTTTATTGCTCAGCCCTTTCTCACTTTATTGCCTCAGGTCTATGAAATTGCTCTTGTTGGTTATTTATAGATATAATCGATAGGCACATTAAGCTATGTATAGTTATTGAAATGCAATGAAGCTTTGTATGTCGTCTCTGACATCTTCTTTGGCTCGAAGTCATTTTTCAGGCTGGTCATTCTTTCATTTCTTTGACTTCTTGTCTTTATTGTTGTTTGTAGTCGTATCTTTGTTCGCATCTTTGCCATCCTTCCTATTCTTGTGGAGATGCTTCCTAGAAGATTCAACTCGTAGATGACAATCAACCATACGATAAAACTCATTGAAGGATCTGCATTCATGTAAATCCTCCCCTAGTTTACTCTCGGGCAGTATTCCAGCCATTATCAAAGACAAGACTCCATCATCTGGTGCACAACTGACTTTGGCGAGCTCTGAAGTAAAGTGATACAGGTATGATTTTAGACTTTCGTATGCACCTTGATGAATTGTCAAAAGACTCATCAATGGTACTGTGAAGTTCTTCGCAGCCTAGAATTGTCTTAAGAAAGTAGTTTGAAGCTGCTGCCAGGATAAGATCAAATTCATTTGTAGTCCTCAAAACCATTTCTTCACTTCGCCTGTAAGAGTGACTGCAAAGCACTGGCAACATACGAGGTTGTCAACTCGATGAAGCTCTATCAGGTCGTTAAAGCGGTCCATATGATCCTGGGGATCTGTGTTTCCTCCAAATACGTTCATTGAATGGAGTTTGAATCCAGTAGAAAGTGCAGCAGCTCGAACTTCTTTATTGAAAGGCGACTGGTGATATCTAATCTTGAGCTCCTCATCCTAACCAACAAGTGTATCCAAGACAATCTTGAGGTTATAAACATCAACGTTTCTAAGGAGTTGAGCATCGTTATCTGTAGCTGGTGCTAAAGCTGATTTTTCATCATTGTCATAGTGCGATCCATATTGATGCAATCTGGAGTGATGTGATAGAGATTATTGTGATTTCAGGACACCTCAGCAGTGGCTAGACGACATGATTATGATCAATCATTATGGTGTGAATGTGATCTTTCATGATCTCAGCCTTGATGTCGGTCCTCAAAGTGTTGCCTTAAATTAACAATCTTTTTCCTCGCTTTTTGTTAATTCTTTCGAATACACTTCTCGAGTAACGAGATCGCCCATTCTCCCTACAATCACGATTGGAAGTAGCCTTCTGAGAATTTTGACCGCAATCTATCTCTGTACTTGAACTTCCAGTGCCAGATTATTGAGGCAATCAACTACTTTGCCTTTCCCTTTGTCCGTGCGATTTGAGCGTTGATTCTTTTGAGTTCTTGTCTGGTCAAGATCTCGTCCTTCTAAAAAAGAATTCATGTTTCCTGATGATGATCTGGTTGCTCTCTCTGAAGCTCTTGTTGCAGCAGAGTCACCAGCTGCCCTTCAATAAGATGTTCGAGAGATTCGTTTATCTGATTTGTGACTTGCTAGAGATTCACAAGTGTATCTTCCATTCAATCTTGCATCTAGAGGAGATTTCCTCTTGAGTGGTTCAGCAGATGGATTCTGAACAGATTCAACCTGAGAAGCATTATTCTAAGGCTGGTTTTGGCTTCTTCCAATGACATTCTTGCTGGAATTGCCTAACACTTAGGACAAAAACATACATGCATGCAAACTATAGAAAACACATGATCACATCATGAACGCAGCGAAAAAATAGCGGATTTAGGTTTTAAAATTTTTTTCATGAAAACAATTTTCATAACCATATTACATGCATATATCATATACACGATCATGTATAACATAAATCAAATCTAGATGCATAAACCCTAGAGATGGGATTAGGGTTTACCTCTTGTAGCGTGCTCCTTCTTGATCTCCTTGTAGATGGTGATTAAACCTCTAACCCTAGATCTTCTTGTCTATGCTCTTGCTCTTGGTTGATAAAGTGAGTGGGCACCAAGTTGATTCTTTCGTTGAAGAACGATCAAGAACACCTTCTTAATCTTTTGGAACACCAGGACGTGAGAAGAGACTGTGAGATGGTAGGAAACTTTTTCTCTTTCTCTCAGCCTAGGGTGGCCGAAATCTCTCTCTCTCTCCCTCTTGTTTTCGTGTAGCACACTAAGTGTTACTGTGTAGTTTTTTCTCTCATGTATCTTATATATATGAGGCCAAAAACTGCTAACCCTAGTCAACTAGGATTGGGCTTATTCTCCAATTTGGGCTTTAGGTGTATTTTTATAAATATGTCCAACCCATGAAACTTATTTATAAAAATACCAACTTCTGTGTAGAATCATTAGTTTATACAG
This sequence comes from Trema orientale, assembly GCA_002914845.1. Classification (NCBI taxonomy): domain Eukaryota; kingdom Viridiplantae; phylum Streptophyta; class Magnoliopsida; order Rosales; family Cannabaceae; genus Trema; species Trema orientale. The sequence continues at coordinate 541,950 of JXTC01000126.1, forward strand.
TTTTATGAAACTAATTTCACAAATACCACCAACCAATTAATGAGCTTTATTGAGTTAGACAAAGGACCTAATAGATCTAAATAATCTAAGCTCCAATAATATGATAAATACATAATAACTCTTATTATGGTATTTATATAAATATTATTAATAAAGGGGACACTCCACTAAAGGCCTAATACTGTAATCTTAGATTAGATGTCATGCCTTTTATAGAGATTTAATCAACTAGCCTTGATTAATTGATCCATCTAGCATATTCTATACCACACATAGAATCCCTATACAATGCCGTAGTTGGATAGGTAAAATTACCGTAATACCCCTCCAACACCTATTTACCTGTAAGTTACCATCTTTCTATCAAGGAATAATGTTGTCGATAATTTTGTTCTCAATGGCCATATAGACAAAATTATCAACCAATTCACAAAGTGAATACTAAGATCTTAGATTTAATTATTCTATGAATCTTGAAAGAACCTAAAGTGGCATTAATGTATAGTGTCCTTAACTATTTGGTGTTCCCATCAATTCATAAACCATAACCTCCAATATGCCAGAGTTCACCTCTTATTTCATAGAGGCTAGTCTTTTAACAAATCAAAAGGCTATAACCCATGAAAGCAAGTCCAATCAAATATCAAGGATTAAGATCTATATGCTAAGAGCTAGTTTGTGGTAATATAAGAATTGGATTATGACACTCTAATTTTTTATATTGCCTAGTCCAGTTCAATACACATAAATTATTTATGTTGTACTAGTGTTTCTATCAGAAGTCACATACTTCAATGATTTGAGACACATCATTCTCATTGAGATAGACAAACACTACAACCTATAGTAAATAAAGTATTCCATCTTTATTTACAGATTGTGAACTAATTCATTTAGACTTAGATAAAGAAACAAGTCTCCCCATAATTAATACTTAATCATGTTTGTTTCTTTATACACAAGCAAAGTCATGGAATCTTTTTCAGATAAATAAACTATTCAACTAAGATAGTTTAATCTAACAAATATCATAATTGTATATAAGAGAAAGTTGTTTATACTCAAAAGGGTATAATTGAAAATCTACTTGTTAGGGCAAATATCCCAACAATTCTGAGGAGTAATATTCCTCGTGTTCGCCATTCTTTAGTGAATTGTTATGAATTTTGCAAATTTTGCTAGAATAGCCCTCCTTTCAGTACTAATTATTGATGGAGGTTTTGTCAACACAGTAAATTATACAATCACAACTAATGAATTGTGCGGAAAGTGTTGAAAAGTAAACAAACAAGGAGATAGGATAATTTTATAGTGGTTCAACCCAAAAAAAGATGAGCCTACGTCCACTGTACTTCATAATTTTTTGGAGAATTAAAAAAAATCTTTAGTCTCAAGATAAGAGCAAATAAAGAATTATAGAACGTAAGTGTATAGTGGAGTGATTGTGAGATGATAAATAATGAATAGCTTAATGGTTTCCAATTTTGAGAATGGAAAACTATACAATGAAAATACAATTTCGGCTTACAATAAAATTAGATAATAACTAATAGATGAATTGTTTGTTCTTCGTACAGAAGTTTGTTTCTTCTTATATATGTTATCCATTTTCATAAAGTTTCGTCTAGTTTCATTTTAGGTCGCATATTAATTATTCGAGGAATGTCGCATATTGATTGTGCAGATGATATGCGATCTGGTTCCTGGACTTCAAATGGAATGTTGTTGATCTCTGAGATAAGTGGTGTAGACTTAAGATTGCATAACAATTAGCAAACAAGAACCCAGGCTTTGAGTTAGGACACTTAAATAAGAATTATGCGGTTCAGAGAATATAAGGGGTGTATAGCAATCTGTCCAAAATGTGGACTAAAATTTATTATATGCCTAGGTCTGAAACTTAATAAGTAAATGTCCATTCCCCTGAAGCCATCAAAGCCCATTCCCCTTCTTCCCGTCACTTTCTCTGCCCTTTTTCCACTCTTTCTCACTCTTCCTGTAGCTTTTCTCTCTATTTTTCCTCACTTTCCCTCTTGTACAAGCTAGTTTCTTGAATTTTCTCTCACTTTCTCAACCATGATTCCATAATCTCCGATTTGGATTCTTTGGAAAATCATTTTTCTACAAAAATTCTCTCTCCAAAATTGCAAAAAAAAAAAAAAAAAAGAACAGTATACATACAAGGTTACAATCAAAGGTATATATATATGAAAATTTTAACAATTTGAAGCTTGGATCGAAGTTCATAGCCAAAAAATGCTCGGTTCATAAAGATTCAAAAGTTAGGGTTTTAACATTGATAGGTACATTCATATCTCTGATTCTTTATACATGTGTATATATATATATTTGTATATATACCTTTCTACATTATGTTTTCTACATGCATATTAGATTTAATTTTGTTCTATGAAATTTTGGTTCATAAGAAAAAAAAACTGAGTGTTTTAATCATCCAAAGATATATATACTCCTCTTAATTAGTAAATGCATATATATATATATATGAATTTGTGAATCTACATATTCTATTTAATCTTAATTTGGTTCATATAAGTATATACGTAGTAATATATTGTCTAAGATTTGGGTTCTCTCTTAATTTTTTTTAATTTCGATGACTATATGTATAAGTTACTGTTCGTTTTTTATCAAATCATTTTGATGGAAATAGCATTTTGTTAGTTTTATGGTACCTATATAGACAAAATAATATTGAATATTAAGTGTTTGATGTATGGCCCAAGAGAAATATCGATGATATTAAGTATTAAATCTAAGTATCCAATGTCCTTACAATTGTGCCACATGCATATCCTTAGTACATGGTGCTGTTATATCCAAAAGCAGTGTACCATGTACTTTTCTAGATTTTATATGTGCCTACAACACAACATAATTAAATAAATTAAGAAATGCTACATACTTGTTCTATGGCCAGTAGCTATTATAAATTGATATCTGAATCTTGTATTTTATTAGCATTTACAAATTCAATACTCTTTCGTTTATACTTTTTGGATTACTAAATGTCTTTACATTTAAAACTATCTAGTAATGGAAATGGGTAGAGAGAGAGAGAGCGCCACAAGTGAAAGAGAAACTAATTATAAGCACTTAACTAAAAACACAATTTTGATAGAATATTGCTTTCTTTCGAAGGGAAACAATGGATTAGCAGGGTAGGCAATGTATGGTCATGATGATTGTAAGGTAATAGTGATCTGAAAATTGAGAAATATATAGTCTCATGGGTCGCAGAGTATAGTTGCCTTTTGCTTTTATACCAAGACATTATGAATTGCACTTACTCACTACTAATTGCAAGATATAATCATCACAGAAGTATTCCCTTTGTTGCTCACTAGTACAAGTACTAGATTTCACCTTAGATTTCTTTAATTAATCTACTTGAGATTTTCAAGTTCACGTTCCTCTTCAGATCAGTCTTTTTCACCTAGCTAAAAGCACCACAATTAGGAAGAATTACACATGTATCACAAGGCCCTTTTGCTAGAAAGGGACATAAAAAAATTCACTATTTTCCTATTATACATGCGTATGGAATTAACAATGCACAAAATTCTATAAAAAAATAGTAATACCTCTCCTTTTTTCCCCCTAATATATGCAAGTTTGTTTCTAGCACTCTGTTTTGCTTCATAGATGTACTAGAAAAAAAAAAAGAATTTGTGAGCAAGAAAGTAGACATTATTTATTGGAATTTGAGCTAAAAGTTTCTCCCAGATGTTAAAAATTTAGAACTATAACTACCATCATTTTCTACATTTTAACTTAGTGGAGAAAGGTTTTAAAACTCTCATGCTCTTCTTCTTTAGTCATCTTATATATACATATATATAGACGTAGTAAATAGCACACCACATCTGTAATCCATTTAATTACTTTATATTTGTTTATCTGGTGGTTGTGCTCTTAATATCATAATTTCGATGGGCTAAGAAACTTTCATTACTTATAGTGCTTGTAGATATAATTTTCTATCTGGTAGATAATTTTTGTATAAGTAATTCTTGTATAAATTGTCGTTTATTAAAATTGTTTATCAGCTTTTTGAATTTTATGGTTATGTTGTTGTCCTGTTTTTTGGGTATATAAAATTATGACTCTGGTATATACAACTTGACATATGGTAGATATTTTTTATGTTATGGTAGATAAATAGAGTATTAATGAAGTTAATTAGTGACTGTATTGTGAAAATATAAATTTCTATGCTTAGTTTATATATTTTTATTTATGATTCATAAAATTCTAGTTTCTATGTATACATGTTAAGATTGGGACGGTTAAATTGTTCTTTTCAAGATTAAGTAGATATATATATATATATATAAACGGTTAAATTTTTAGTTATATGTAAGGTTAAGAATGTTTTATTTGGTTCAAAAAGTAGTGAAATATAGACAGGTTCTGCTTTTTGGTATGCATAGCCTTTAATTTGTTTTTGTTCATAAGAAAAGATTACATAATCAAATACATTATCATAGTTCATAAATTTTCTAATATGGTTCATAAATTTCTATTTACTATATATATTGTTGTTTACAATGGGTTGAATATTTGTTATATGTCTAACTATTTTGTAACATAGATTATATATACAAATATGGCATATTTAGTACCGGAAACCCAATGGACAGAACAAAAAAGAGTTCAGGTCCATTTGAAGCCAAATGTTTTACAAGACATTATCAACAAACTCAGTATTCAGCAAAAAAAAAGAGTTTAGAAACAGTGTTTTTGGACATCTCTTAAATGTCAAAGTCATCAATACCATTCCATAGCTTCTACACCATCTGTTGATAAGACAATGCCAAGCTGATAAAGATGATGAACTGGCCTTCAACAATTTGAAGCACTAATGACCAATGTGAGCGGCAAGCGAAGTTACTCAAGAGAAAATAACATTCTTCTGGCAGAAGTTTGCCACCAAGCTTTATTATTGGGGGATTGACAAGAAGAAAAGAAATTATCAGACCAATTCGGAGACAGAAAAGTAGAAAACAAGAGAAAAATTAGGATGAATATTTTCATGTTTAGAACAATACTTGTATTGTGTTTTGAATGACAAAAATTAAGCTTTTTTAGATAATGATTATTATATATTAGCTTTTATTCCTATACTGTATATGACTGTGGTCACTATTTATAGAAAAATAGTAGATACAAAATTCATCTTTGGTATATATGAATGTGAACTAGGTATATATGATTATAAATTATTTTAAAAAAAAATGTTGCATGATAAGACAGGTGTTTCTTGATGAATAAGAATTTGAGGAAAATGCAAAAATAGAACAAAAGTTTTACTTAATGATTCATGGTTAACAAACTCATTTTCTATATAGTATATAATATTTTGAACTATGTAGATAATTTTTTCTTCACGGTTCCTAAAAACATGAACTAGGTATATATGGTCAAATATAACAGCCTATATCCACCAAGGAACTGGAAAACAATCAGAAACCAAGTATATATATTTTTGAAGTTTTACTTAAAGATTCATGGTTCTTAACAAACTCGTTTTCTATAAGGTATATAATATTTTGAACTACGTACATAAATATTTCTTCATGGTTCATTAGAACAAGAACTAGGTATATATGCTCAAATATAATAGCCTATGTCCACTACGGCAGCGCAAAACAAAAAGAAGCAGTGTGTGTATATTTCATATCTTGGTTCATAACAATATAAACTACGTGTATATATATACCATAACAATATATGCACCGTCTTAGCAGATAACATATGAACTAGGTACATATCTTAATATATTATAACAAGATATACCATAAATTTCTTTAAAACAGAAAATTTTCATGAATCAAATTGACTAAAATTGAAATATTTCAGTATAAAAACTTTTTAGCACCTAAATATACAACCAAAAATAAGAAAATTATTAACATGAAGAAGAAAATTATTGAGGTATCATCATATATAAACTCATTACCAAGGATGAATTTTCATATATCAAAAGAAGAAAATAATATACCTAAAAATGTACCAATACCAATAAAGGAAAATGACAAAATACAAAACCTCAAGTCAAAATCTGATAACACCAAGACAAAACTTCCATATACAAGGACAAAAATTCCATATATCAAGAACCAAAAAAATATACCCAAAATATGGAAGGAAAAAAAAGAGCCTCCTTGAAAATAAAACTAACTACAAAGTCAGATATGTAAGAATCTAATGATCCGAATTGCTTTTAATCTTCTTCGTAATGTGTAATTCAGCAGGAATTAGATTTCTGTAAATTTTCCAATTGTGGCCGTAGTGCTTGCATCGACCGTAATTTACTTGCTTCCTCTTCTTGAGCTCACCCTTGGAGAGATATCTTTTCATTTTTGGCCTGCCAACACCGGCTTTCTCTACAATCAGAGAGAGAACAAGTTGCTCTTTAACATAATCTGGAACATCCCAATCCACCTGTCTCCCAACTGGATTAATATTCCCGCTATAGGCAAGCTCAAAGACTGAGTTCTTAAAGAAATAAGAACATAGTTGTACTAACTCAAGCTGTACTTACTAACTACAGCACAGACATGAGAACATGAAATGTCGTCAAAGTCCCACTTCCCACAACTACAACGATGTTGCATCAAATGAATAGTAAACTCTGAATTTGTGTTGCGAACTTGATATATATAGAAGCCAACTGCATGAACCTGATTAGCAACAAAAAATAACAATAAAAACCAAAAGATATTACTAAATCTACTAAAATCAATTCCTATAAAGCACTACTGAATCTGGTATATATAAATATCTACCACGTCAATAAATTTATATACAAAAGCAAAACATCTATATACCAAGCACTGAAAAACAGTGAAGAAACCAACTATATGAAAACTAAAATTTTTAAAATCATCTGTATATACCTGATTAGAAACGAAAAATAACCAAAAAAAAAAATGAAAATATACTACTACATCTATTAAAAATAATTCATATAAAGCATTATTAAATTTGGTATATATCAATATCTACCAGGTAAAAAAATTTATATACCAAAGCAAAATATTTATATACCAAGCTCAGAAAAACAGCAAACAAACAAACTGTATGAAAGCCAACATTGGTAAAATCAATTGTATGACCTAATTAACACCAAATAAATAATAAAAAAACCAAAAAAATTACAATAACAACTACTAAAATCAACTTATATAAGGGTTATAAAGCAATATTGAATCTGGTATATATCATTATATACCACGTTAATAAATTTATCTACGAAAGCAAAAATTCTATATACCAAATCTTGAAAACAGCAAACATAAAAAGAATAGCAACTTGCCGTCATTTTCCTTGCTAAATGAATCTGGGTTCATATTTTATCTTCTACCCACGAAGTTAGTTCTGTTCTTGTAGACAAAGTTACGGCTTACAAACCAATCTTGGACCTTTTTCCTTATAGCCTCTAACAAAGGAACAACTATTACAAAATAAAAAACACAAATTATCTACACTTGTCACAAATCAATGTGCACACACAACTAACAACCATGTGCTAACAACAACAAATAATCTACTCAGATCAAAAATGCATAAACCAAGACAACATGCAAGCACAAGTAGAGAAAAATCATTCAAAACAATGAAATTGAAAAAAAAGTTGATATACTTGGTAAAGATCTTGCATCATCTAAAGTCGAATTCATGCTTTCTGAGATATTTGACGTCATGTAGTGTATCTTCTTCTACTTGCATAGCATCTTGCCCATCTCGGATATCGTATATCTACAGATAAGTACTCATGTATTATTGGTTTTATCTCCACCATCTGACGCATAAGCTCATCAAAATCAGATTTCAAGTTAGCCTTTGCACACCTCTCGAACAGTTTATCATTACCAACAAAAGAGCCCCACGGAACTTCGAACTCAAGAATATTGCATTGACTGATATCACCGGCCTACAATGTGACCAACCTTTAATCGAAGCCCTAAACGCCATAAACAAGAATATAAAGTTCCTATTCTCATCAACTAAGTAATCTGTATATGAATCTATAAGGAAAAATCAAGAACAAAATATTAAAAAATAAAGTGAAAAATCTGTCGCACCAGTACGTAGATATATAGATTACCAAGTGAAAAAATTTATATACCAAAGACAAAAAATGATATACCAAAGACAAAAAATGATATACCAAAAATCCAGAATAAACAAGAACATAAAGTTCCTATTCTCATGAACTAAGTAATCTGCATATGAACCTATAAGGAAAAATCAAGAACAAAACATTAAAAAATAAAGTGGAAAATTTGCTACATCAGTACGTAAATATACAGATATACCAAGTGAAAAACTTTATATACCAAAGACAAAAAATGATATACCAAAAAATCAGAATAAACAAGAACATAAAGTTCCTATTTTCATGAACTAAGTAATCTGTATATAAACCTATAAGGAAAAATCAAGAACAAAATATGAAAAATAAAGTGGAAAATATGCTGCACCAGTATGTAGATATATAGATATATCAAGTAAAATAATTTATATACGAAAGACAAAAACTAATATACCAAAAAACCAGAATAAACAAGAACATAAAGTTCCTATTCTCATCAACTACATAATCTGTATATAAGACTATAAGGAAAAATCAATAACAAAACATTAAAAAATAAAGTGAAAAATCTATTGCACCAGTACGTAGATATACAGATATACCAAGTGAAAAATTTTATATACCATAGACAAGAAATGATATACCACAAAACCATAATAAAAAAAGACAATGTACCAGGGTTGCGACTTTTCATTGCTACCAAATATGAAGGAATCAAAACATAAGACTCCTCAGGAGAACCTTGAATAGTATTGTAAGCAAGCTCCCGAGTAGTCCAAGCCTTAAAATAGCTAATGTTCACACTATATTTATTGAGCATGTACTCAATGATGTCCTCGCTTCATTTCTTCTTATCCACCTTAATCATATCTAAAACGCACCCACAAACCACTTCACTTGTTGCTTGTCTATGGTCGTGGACAACAACTTCTAATGAGCAAGTATGCTCACTAACATACTTTCTAATCATCCACAATCTATCTTTTTGACTCCTAGAAGCACGAACATACTATGAACAACCAGAACCAATGCATCGAACCACAAGCTTATTTGGGCTAGACTTGACGGTTTCAAACTCAAAGTTATTCTTAATTACAAACATACCCAAAGCCCTCTACAATAATATTTTATTAACAAACATATACTTTTCCTTAATATTGTCTAATTTATTAAGGTCCACTAAGTAGCCTTCAATATAACTAGGAGAGTTGCTAAAACTAGAAGTCAAAAAATGAGAAGCAACCAAACTTCCAATGTTGTTAGAAGAAGAAGAACAAATCTCAAACATACTCAATGAACCACTAGATTTTGAAATTGAACCAACCTCAAGAACCTCCCAACTGAAGATGAACTAACTTGAGCAATCCTAAGTATACTCACAGCAACATCTACCAATGAAACCACATCATAGATAATTATAAGAGAGTACTTCATATCACTACCATTTTTGGTCATGTAAAAATGCCAACCTAATCTGATGTCACTTTTAATCTCTAAAAGATTATTACTGGAACCCTCAAACTTTATATCAACAGACAAATGAACAATATGCCTCAATCGATCTAATCCTAAATATGCCTCTCCAAAAAGAAAATCTAAAAATTCCACATACCCACAGTTTTCATCAACCAATATACTAGTAAACCTATAATCCACATATTTTCTACTCTCATCCCAGCGATCATGATAGCGAATAATAATGGGTATCTTCACCATCCTTAGGAAAATATTACGAACATTTGAGAAAAACACAAGTAGTACACAAGGTATATAAAAAAATATACCACGTTCATAAATATTCAAACACGATATATATATATATACGTATGAATCATAAATAAATATACACAAACAACTAACAATAATGTACCAACAACAGAGACAATAATCTTGTAGGATGCAAATGGTATATAAAATTTAGTATATGGTAAATAGGATTTTTAAGTCTGTTCATATAATGTTGAACTCTAAAGGAAAAAACTCATGAGATATGAAAATGAAAGCATGTATATAACTTTTTAATTCACTGTATATAAGATAGTAAACTAGGTATATACGACATACACAAACAAGAAAATAATATTTATATATACCAGCATATATACCAGCATACAAAACATATATACCGTGTATAAAAATATATGAACTATTCTGGAAAAAATTTCATACCAAGAAAAACAACTTAAAAAAACGTAAAAATACATAAATCACTACTGATCATAAGCTAAAACAATATTACACAAAAAATTAACTAAAATAGCAACCTACATTAGCAATAAAAAATAAAATCCCCAATTCAATCAAGAAAATGACCTAAAAACAACCAAAATAAATTTCAAAGAATATATATACATCAATAACTCGATCAATGTATTTCGCACCACCGGAGAAGAAGCAACTGCTGAAAAAAAGAAACCACTACCGGAAAAAATAAGAGAGAGAGAGAGAGAGAGAAAGAGAGAGAGAGAGAGAGAGAGAGAGAGAGAGAGAGAGAAAGAACAAGAGAAACAATGATCAAGGAAGAAAGAAAGAGAAACAACAACGAGAGAGAGAGAGAGAGAGAGAATTACCAGTAAAGAGAGTGTAGGGAGTTGAAGCTCCAACGAAGAGAACAGAGAAACAGAGCAGGAAAAAGAGAGAGAGCAAAAACGAAAAAGAAAAAACAATTCCTAAAAGAAAAAAAAAAATAACCTAATAAAAAAGGGCAAAAATGTAAAAGCAAGTACACCTCTAAATGAATTAGACATCTATCTATAAAATTTAAAGAAAAGACATCTACTTAAGGCAATTTAAAAAATTAGATATCTACCTAGTTTTCTCAGAATATAATGGGAACATGAGAGCCGAATGCCCAATCAGCGGGAGCAACATGGGCAGCCAATTATTGGAGGCGGAGCCCCTTTTTTTTTTTTTTTTTTGATAAAAGTTAATTGCATTAAACCTGAGATCGTGGAATAATTAAACCCTAGCAAGTAAGTTAACTTTTGCTCTAAAAAAAGAAAAATCCGGGTCCCTCTTTCTTTATTTGTAATCAATTATACGTACACGTAGGTATGAAAAAATGTTTACCTTTTATTGGGTTTTGCTGTCATGGTCCACTTGTTATAAAATTTCCTTTTTCATTGTCTTACGTTCAGGGTTGAATTACCACATTTAACTCGTTCAATTCTCTAAAAGATATTCGTTTTGGTGAATTCTAATTGAAGAATGCATACCACATGATTCTCATTTTGCAATATTTGGAGACACCAATAATAGAGAAAAAGACACAGCGCGTGTGTACACATTGATTGATGACTGATCACTACGTAGAAAATTTTCATACGGCTGGGGACCGCTGTTTACAATAATTAAAGAAACCAGGCGAAGGAATAATGAAAATAGTGATGAAAAGAGAGAGAATATAAGAAAGCCTGCATATATTTCAGACACTGTATATAAATAAAAAGAGAGAGAATATAGGAAAGCCTGCATATATTTCAGACTTATATATATATATATACACATTATTAGTGGTCTACCAAGACTCATTTTTAAAGCTGATCAATAATAAGCCAAAGTAGTAACAAGAGAAAATGGCACAAGATCAAGATCAATGTAGCGAAAGCCTGTTGATCAACGAGTACTACCCTGATTGCCCTGGCTGCAAGGTTGATCGCTACAAAAATTCGCAGCGAGGATATCCTTTCCGAGACTTGATCTTTGTGTGGATCGTTGTCCTCTCCTGCGGTATGTAATGATTCTGGCACTAAATTAAACTGTTTTCTCTACAAGTCCTAATAACAATATTTTGCATATATTTCTTATAAAAATATCGTAAGTAGCCATAGGTTAACTAAACAGTAACCTTAATTTTTTTTTAAAAAAAAAAAAAAAGGAATAATGAACATGTTGATGAACTCAACATGTGAGGCTATTTGCTAAGTAGAGCGTTGAGGACTGGTTAGATTTAGAACACGAATGAGTCATATCATTCTGATAGTCATTTAGAATCTTTACTTTTTAGTTTACAATATTTTTTCTTCGAAGGTTTTAGTTTGCTATATTTTCGATACTTAAAGCTCAGGAGTACATTTGGAGCGATTAGTCTTTATAAATTTTATCGGAGTCCTGCTTCCGTATGAGCATCTAGCATAGTATGTACAAAATGAAATTAGTTGAGTACTATTTTCATTTTTTGTAAATGATTATAAATTTCCAACTACACAATGTTCCTTTAATACGCATACAACCCTAATTTTTTTTTTTTTTTTTCGTGATAATTTTTCAGCTCTGCCAATATTATCACTCTTTCCGTTTCTCTATTTCATGGTGAGTCATGTTTATAATTATTTGGTTAACTTCTTTTCAGATTTTTTTTTTCAGACAGTTTTTTATCTTAATGGTTAGTTCTTTTGAAATTTCCTTTTCTTTTTCCACTTTCCTTGACTTAATAATAATAATAATGATATATTCTTTTTTTCAGTCCATTTTTTTCTTTTTGCAATCTCTGAGCTTAGCCCTTTTCGTTTTCTTAATAACAAATAGAGTTTCTGTTTTTTTTTCCCTTTGTATTCGTGTTCACTGTTTATGGAAGTAAATAAATAAAGGTGAGCATATATGGTCAAGCACCACATTTATAGGAAAGTAGGAATTATATTCAAATTTTTAATTTTCCTTTTTACTTTTAAGGTTGGTGACCATAAGATGCTAATACTACACAAACTATAGATATTACAGTTCACCTGTAATATATACATATATATATATATATATATTTGAAAGGGAGTTCACCTGTGTATTAACTTGTGGGACTCTTCTACGTTTCGACCAAAAAAAAAAAAAGGAACTTGTGGGACTCGCAATATCATATACATATGTGGTACTGCTCGCACCACAGCCCAAAACAAATTTTTAAATATCCATGCAATAGGTATTTTGGCCAAATTGTTTAATTTAATTTACATTTTATAGTTGAACTGATTAGCTGTTGTGTCATTATTGATCCTCCGGACAACACCCGTGAATCACATGCTGGAGCCTGTAATCGTTATCGAGAACCATTTTATAGTTTTTTTATTTTTCATTTTTTTGAACGAACAAGACTGACCCAAAGTACATGATGATTCTTTTTCATTTTGTCGTCCTTTGTCCAATATAAAGATTCTTTTTTATTCTTTTGTTGGCTTTTTATAAAAATGATTCTCAGAGACATTTATTATCATTCAAAAACCACATGGAGATTCGGAGCAAAAAAAAAAAAAGAATTCCCACATGGAGGGGTCTTGTGGACGCAATTATTGAGAAGGTGCCTCGGTGGTTGGGTTGATAGTAATATGGCTGGCCCCTGGTCCTTTATTAATAGTGATATACATATAAACAAATAAAATTTAAGCTATTAATTCCTTGTAAAAGTAAATTAAACTGACTAAAATAAGGTTACTTGGTCAAGTCAAAAAATTGGACTATTATTTATAATAGAAATACTATTCAAATACTGTTTTACAAAGCTCCCCCAATGGATTATAATATTTGGAGCACAACACTTACGAAAACAACATTTATTATAGATAATATGAAGATGATGTAACTTTCATTGCTTTTTTTTTTTTTTTTTTTGAAGTAAGACATATTGAGTACTAATTAAGAAAGAAAATGACAAAGAACCATGGTGTTTAATTAACATCACGTGTTGGTAGAAGTATAGGTCCTATAAACCTCTTAATTTTTATGTGGGTCCATACTTTTATTATTGTGTCATGTTAATCATCACACCACACCAGCTCAAATTGTACATAATAACCCAAATATATACATTAAAGCAAATCTCCCAACAAAAAAAAAAAAAAAAAAAAAGAACTCTACATAATCATGCAAGTATTATCTTAACTATCTACTAAGATATGCGTGAATACACTTGCTAAATTTGCTTTCTCGTTTTATTTTCTAGACATAATTAGCAATTTTACATATAATTACTATTGTAATTGTATTTTTAAAAATATTTTTTATAAAAAAAATTAAATTATATTTATCGATATTATTAGCTATTTAATTTTTTTACTAACTATGTTTCTCAGTACTGGTTAAAAGAGAGTTCTTGATATATCTCTCATTTTGTAACAAGCGATATCCTAGCTGCTCATTGTTAACTCAAACAAGTTTGCATTTCAGAATTAAAAAAAAAATTCCTGAATGCAAATTTGATTGTTAAAATTAAGCTAATCAATATTACAGTAGAGAGTTATAAGTCTTTCAAGTGGGGCATATATATACATAAATATATATATGTATAAGAAATACAATTTCTGACCCAAATTAGTATAATAAACATTCGATGTAGAGTTTTTTGAAAAAAAGTTGTTTGAAAAAAAGATTTTTTTGAAAAAAGAAAATCTTAGTGCTAGACTGGCGCCTCTGAATGGGTACTACAAAATGTTTGTCTCGATATATTTTTGAAATATATTTATTTTTTCAATCGTATAACGTGTGGTGATGAATGAGCATATATGTTGACCACGCCTAGCTTGATGGAAAAGTTTTAAAAACCTAGTTGTCCGTTAGCGAAATAAAATTTCGATCAATATCCTTTCAGTTTTCAAAATTATATCAAAATTATCTGTTAGGTCAGATTTGGTAAAAATTATGTTGTAAAATGTCACTAATACCTTTAATAAAAGTTAATTTAATAATCAAATTACCTCTTCAACCTATAATAAAATAGGTAAATATCTTTTCTTGAAGTTAATTGTATGATAAATTATAAGTATTAGGCATGTATGTTGTTTGGTCGTAGGTTTAATATATAATTTGACTATTAATCATGCAAGGGCACTTCGGTTATTATAATATAGATAAAAATCGAGAAAAGATTATGGGCCTGTTTGGTTCGCCTATTTGAATGTATGTATTTGAATAGAAATTGTAGAATGTGTTATAATTGGAATGGGAGACATTTGAATGGAAAAAATAGTGGAATGTGTTATAATTAGAATGGGAGCATTAGAATGGACTATTCAAAAACACCTCCTCCCCTCCATTCTCATCCAAGACACAAAAACTCATTCAAATAGTTGATGTGACTGATGAACCATTTGAATAGAAAAACTGAATTGTTGAAACAAACACCCATTCCAAAAGACGATTTGAATGAAAAAATTAGAGTTGTTGAAACAAACACCCATTCAAATAGATTTTCCATTCCATTGGAATGGAATGGTTGAAACAAACAGGTCCATGTGAATTTCTTATAGGACCATCCATTGCTACTCTATCTATTCCGTCCGTACCTTATTTTAATGATCATTTTTATTACCAGAAAGGCCTGAATTAAATTATTATTTTTTAGTGTATATTGCTTTTGAAAAAAAAAAAAATTCTACACACACCTCTTAACAATTTTTTTTTTAAAAAAAATCCGCAAATGTTACTGCAATCATCTCACATCTCACTTTTAAACGCTAACTTTTGTGTATGAGCTAATTAAATCCAAATCCATTATTACATTGTAGAAATCTGGTATTTGTACTTTGTTGACAAGATTGTGTGTGTTTTAATTTTTTTTTTTTTTTCACTTTGCTTTGTTGGCTAGTGAAATCTACACATCATCCATGATTATCAACCTATAATTAAATTGAGTTTGTTGTTTTATGTTCACTTACTTTGGAATTATATAATACAACAATTATTTTTTATTTATATATACGCATATCTAATAATTAGTTGTCAAATATTTTTTAATCTATAGAAATACCCATCCAGAGTTCATTTACCGTTGGTTGTATTGTTTTAGGCTTATGTTTGGTAGGAAGGAAAAGGTTTGAGGGAAAAGCGGAGGGAAACTGAAAAATTAGGTTATTTGGTAGAAAGAAAAATGGGATAAAAGAGAAAATGAGAGGAAAAAAGTGGTGAGATCCACACAATTTTTTTCCCTTCAAAAATAGAGAAAAAAAATTGTGTGATGCATGAGTAAGTTAAATTATTAAAATATCATCGAATACTTAACTTTAAATAATAATTATAAAAGAGTAAAATAATTATTTTAAATTAAACTAATATTCTTTTTTTCATGCATACCAAACAACTATCAGGAAAAAATACTTTTATTTCTATTCTACACATTTTCTTTCCCTCTTATTTTTTTCTTCCCTTTTATTTTCTCTCCTCTCTATCAAACATAGTCTTAGAGATTTCTCTATTAAATTTTTTTTTGTATATACATTTCTTTTATAAGTAATATGTATTTTCTTTTATTTTAAGTTCTTAAGCAAGAGAAGCTAGTCAGTTGAATGCCACAGTTGGGATATTTCTTTTTAGATTATATATTATCCATTCTTCTACATATTTCCAACACTATCCTATATATACTGTTCTTTTCGTTGTTAAATTATTGTTGTAGATTAGGGATTTAAATATTGCTGAAAGAGAGGAGGATATTGGCTTCTATGCTGGATTTGTAGGTGAGACTAATTTCCTTAATACTATGATTTCATCTTTCTTTTTTTTTTTTTGACATATCATAATGTTTCTTTGTCAATATTCAAGACTTGTGCCTCACCAAATTTGTTAAAATATTGAAGGTGCTTCGTACATGCTTGGCCGAGCTTTGGTGTCTGTGTTTTGGGGAATAGTTTCAGATCGCTATGGTAGAAAACCTGTCATAGTAATTGGGCTTTTCACAGTGTTAGTATTTACCTTTTCGCCCATAATTTGCGAATTATTTCAAGTTTATGAATTTAAAGAATACTCGTTTGTGTCTGTGTCACATGACTGTTTTCATAATAAGTTAGCAATTATACTCCATATATATTTATATATATATTAAGCTTAAAGCAGAGAGAAAGTATAAAAATTCTGATAGGTTCTTTGATCACCATTTTATTTTTAAAATTTTTAGAAAATTCTTAATTTTTTTTATGATATAATTGGTCCTATTATTATTTTTTAATGTTATGATTGGTTTTAATATATATATATATATGTATTATATGATATTTATATTTAATTTAATAATATTATTGATACCTTATAATAAATTTAGTTCATCGAATAAATAGTTGTGCTACATTCGTCTCATCAAAATAAATGTAGAGATAAATATATTTTTAATGTTTTATATAATATTATATTTAATTTAATATTAATGATACCTATTAAATATAGTTCATCGAACATCAAATTATTGTACTACATTCGTTTCATTAAAATAAACATAGAGATAATTACAATCTTTAATGTTTTACTATATTTAACTAACTATAAATTAATCTTTAATGTATACAGTATTAATACTAACTCATGCAAAGCACGGTATAACGACTAGTATATATATGTGTTAGAATACTAGTCTAACACGATATGTCTATCCATTTATTACTAAAGCCGAATTGGATATAAGGCCAGTTTAGTAGAGTAGTAGATTTTAAGGAAAACACTTTTAGCTATGCTGAAAGAAAAATCCGTTGTAGTGTAAAGTTAACTATAGAAAATTAATTCATATATAAAAAAATTAAGTTAAATATAAATCAAAATAATGCAGTTAAATGTAGAAAATTAGACACCCAAAAAGTTTATGGTTAGGTATCTACAATAAAAGTACCATATTATTGTTTGTGAATATTTCTCAACTCTTAAATTTTTATGGCCTAGTTTGGTTTAGTTTTTTAACAAGTTAAAATCAGTTTTTGAATAATTTGTGGGCTAAAAAGTGTTTGGTAAAAACCTAAAAATCAAATTATTCAATAATTTTTGACAAATCTATAGCCAAAAGCCAAAGCTGGCCTAAGGCAGCTTTGGTTTTTAGATTATGCGGAAATCTGCATTATTTTTTAATGAATAAATCATAGTGGCTAAAATACCCTCACTTGAAAGCAAAAATGTCAAACATTCAATTGAGTTTATTTTCATATGAATTTTTTTAAGAAAACTATTAATATATTTAAATCATAATTGACTAAAATACTCTTCATATTAGTTATTTTAAAGTAACCAAATTGACTCTTTATTGAAATTTTAAATTCAGATGAAAATAAATTAAAATAAAATTTAATTTAGTAACTAATTTAATTGAGTTTATTTTCATATAATTTTTTTTTAAAAAAAGTATTAATATATTTAGTATGTACAAATATGCATAATTATAAAAAATATTAATAAGTTTTTTCTATAAATATACATAATTGTATAATGATATTAATTTTGATCATTTTATAGTTGCACAACAATTCGGCCATACATTAATTTAGAATCGTTACTTATTTCAGCCATACATTAATTTAGAATCGTTACTTATTTCAGGGTTATTTTTAATACTCTATTTGGACTCAGCCTAAACTATTGGATGGCAATCAGTACAAGGTTTCTTATCGGATGTTTTAGTGGTGCACTTGTAGCAATAAGGGTATATAACTTCTCTCTATATTCCCTATTATTCGGTATGATTGTAAGTCATATAAATTAAAGCAAAAATGAATTACATATTATACCAAAAATGAATTACCTACTGATAACTTATTTTTTTTTTTTTTTGGAAAATCGTAATTTCTTATTAACAAAAATTTCATGTTTAATTTGCTCATCATATTAGTTAAACGAGTGATGCTGTTCTTCTTTCTCTTATTATATTAATTAGTTGGCTTGCTGACCAGGCATATGCAACTGAACTATTTAGGGATGAATATCAAGCATTAGGTTTGTCAACGGTGAGATTTCTAGCCACATAATTACAAAAGTACCACTTTTCAAATCTCTCACCTTGTTGTCATTTATGAAAAGATGTATAACCTTTGTGATTCTCTCTCTCACAGGTGGCTACAGCATGGGGAATAGGGTTGATCATTGGCCCAGCAGTGGGAGGCTTTCTAGCCCAGGTTTTCTTTTCTTTTCTTTTCTTTCCTTTTTTTTTTTTTATGCTTCTGACTAATTTAATTTATTTTTTTGAAAATAATTTAATTTTTTTTAACATTACTTTCTTTTCTTTTTTTTTTTTCTCCATACAGCCAGCAGAAAAGTATCCAAATATATTTTCCAAAAATTCAATATTTGGGAGGTATACTTTCAATTACTCATTTTTGGCTATGAATTATTTACATTCAGATTAATGGCGAAGCTATCCTACACAAATATTTCACAAAAATTCTTTGTTATATCACATAACGTGCAAAAATTTAAAACTTCATGCAGGTTTCCGTATTTCTTGCCTTGCTTCGCTATATCGGTTTTGGCATTTGTGGTGCTCATTATTTCACTATGGTTTCCGGTACATACCTTAGGTTTCCGTATCTTATTTCAATTTATTCCCTTGCATCTTTTTTACTTTTGGTCCCAATAATATAGGGCTTATTATAAAAAGGGGAAATTAGACATTATACGGTGTTTTTGTAAAAAAATTTAAAAAATACAGTGGTCAGCATTTTTTTAAGATGCGGTACGATTTTTATTAGAAAAATACCATTTTTAAAAAATACTTAGAAAAATATCATTTTTAAAATAATAACTAGTAATCGGTAACCAGTTTCTAGAAACTGGTAACTAGTAACCGAAGATATTTATAACTGATATATAACTGGTAACCAGTTTCCAGTAACCAGTTTCCAGAAACTAGTAACTAATAACTATTTTAAAAATGGTAATTTTTTAAATATTTTTAAAAAAGTGATATTTTCCTAATTAAAACTATACGAAAACTGGAAAAACTGTGACTTCCGTATTTTTGTAATTCTCTTCATTTTTTATAGGTATAAGTGTAAGAAACCCATAAAAATCCAGGTCCAAAGTACCAAAATTTGAAATCTCAGATGGACTGATTTTTTTGAAAAATTCCAATTTGATTTAGAACAATATCATTTTTTAAAAGTATTATTAGAAAAATAATACTTTTAAAAAATATTTAGAAAAATACTATTTTTCTTAAAATTTAGTATTTCTGAATGGTTTTCGAGGTAACCAATTAGGTTACTTAGAGTAACTAATTCAGTTACTTGAGGTAACTATTCAAGTTACCTCAAGTAACTCGACTAGCTACTTTAAGTATCTCATCAATTAATAAAAAATGGTATTTTTCTGAATATTTTTAAAAGTGATATTTTTATAATTAAATCTAGAATTTTTCAGAACAATTTTAAATTCTGGGATTTTTCAATTTTTTTGAAAAATTACCATAAAAAATCAAATTTCCTCAATAATATAAGGTCCATGTCAAGTTGGGCCATGAACATTGAAATGTGTTACCATGTTCTCATGAATTCACATCACATCTATGTTTTTATCTCAAAATGTCAAGTTTTAGGCCATGAACTGTTTTTTCTCTGAGTTTTGGCTTTTTGATTTTTTTTTTTTTTTTGGGGGGGGGTCATAGTTTTGGCTCAGGAACTACTTAGATTTAGCCCCTGATAAAAAGCATGCATGGTTTTTAGGGGCCAAAAATTTAAAGTCTTAAAGTTCAAGAGTCAAAATTTAGACAAAAATATAGTTGGAGTAGCATAGTCACACATTCAAAGTTCAAGGTCAAATTGATTCGGTCTGTTGAATTATATATTATAGGTCTCCTTGGAGAGATATATGTAAATATATATATAAGTATATTACATAAATGCTTACTTAAGATGACCATCCCATCCAAATGTCTGTTGCAGGAAACGTTACACAAACACAATGGAAATAACAAATCAAATAGTGATTCGGTTGAAGAATTGGAAACAATATCAAGTCTTCCTGATACTAACGAAAAAAAAAATTCAAAGAAAAGCCTTTTCAAAAATTGGCCCTTAATGTCTTCAATAATTGGTTATTGTATTTTTTCACTTCATGACATGGCATATTCAGAGGTACGTCTATTCATTCTTTTACCGTGAATTAGCATAGTTTTTTTTTTTTTTTTAGAAAAATATTTTTTTTTACCAGTCATTTCTTATTGATTACCTCTTTACATATAAATTAAGCCATATTTTGATTAGTTATATGATAACCAGTAAGAAATTACGTTGCGTAAAAAATTTCTATGGGAAATAGGCAATATAATACAAACCTTGTTTACAATATGTCAAAAAAAACCTTCACTTTATAAGGTTATATAAAACCCGCGTTTTCTCTTCGTTTTGTCTCTATATGTCTATGTGTTAGATCGTTAATTTAAATCAAAACATATTGCTATTACAGATTTTCTCATTATGGGCCGTGAGTCCCAAAAAACTTGGAGGCCTGGGTTTCTCAACAGAGGAAGTTGGTGTAGTTCTTGCAATCTCCGGTTAGCATTTGAAAATTTTTCATAATGTTTTACGTTTCATTATCTTATTCTGCGTAATGCATGCGGTTCCCTTTTTTTTTTTTTTTTTGCTATTATTTATTTATTTGTATTTTTTGTTGCTACAATTTTTTTTTTTTTTGGGGTTTCTAACTGATACATATGTATATCTGCCCTTTTTTGTTAGAATAAATTTGCCAATCTTTATGTTTAAGAAGATCAGAATTTTCTTTGGAGTCATTTAGTATAGCTAGCGGACGACACATATCTTAATATTTTCGAATTGTTCACTTGTAATTAGTACTTATTTACATATTTATTTAACTTTTAGGTGTAAGTATGCTTGTCTCCCAAACATTTTTGTTCCCGTACCTGGAAAAGCGTATTGGTTCAGTATTGATTGCTCGCATTGGTGGGGTAAAATTCTTAACCTACTTTTGTACCTTCTGATTATTATTTTTATAATTCCAGTCGAGGGATATATAAAATCAATTATATATATATATATATAGATTCACAATCGAATAAGTATTTTTTTTTACCTATCCATAGGTATTTTTTTTTAGTTGTTGAATCATTATCTAATAGCCACTATAATTTGAGTAATTAGGAAAAAAAAATACACATTATTTAACGTTTTTCCCTCTCTAACTTTTACCATGAAAAGACATGCGTGATGAATTTTAATTAGGCAAAACAATATAATACTTACTAGATTGATGCTCATATATATATACGTAGGTTAATTTCAAAGTACTAGATTGGGGAAAGAATAAAACATAATCCAACAAATATTCAAAGAATTGCATTAATTTTTTATTAAGAAGGATTAATGATCATGTTAAAATCATAAAAATCATAATTAAAGTATATTGGAACATATTTATCACTTGATAATTTTATCATATTACTACACAATTATAATATGAAACTTATAACTATTGATGAGCACTTAACTATTTCCGACCAACTGAAAAAAATGAAATCCAATTATACTTTTAGGTATTTGATTCTGTGTTGATAAAAAATAAAGATAACTTATGTTTTATTTATTTTTTTGTTGCTAGTATTCCAATTATTTACGCATGTAATAGATTGAATGTTTAAATACTAAATGATCGATACAAGGAGAATAAAAATAGAAAAAAGGTGGTCCTAGTATTTTGTAATATCGTGTAAATTTTTTGCATAGAAAATTAGAATTTTTCTACTATTAATATATTTGAAATTTTGTGAATTATATGGTAAATTTTGAAAACTTGTATATATAGATAAGATAATATTTTCATGAAATAAAAGAACAGATTTTGTTTCACCAT
The DNA here is from genome assembly GCA_002914845.1 of Trema orientale. Lineage (NCBI taxonomy): Eukaryota > Viridiplantae > Streptophyta > Magnoliopsida > Rosales > Cannabaceae > Trema > Trema orientale. Next base: position 564,610 of record JXTC01000126.1, read on the forward strand.
TTCTACATCCATTGACGTACATGTAAAAATAAATATAATATCATTAGCACATCATTAGTTGTCTATTAAATCTTAACATAACAAATTTTAAATAAGAATTTATGCAACAAAAGCAAAACTAAAAACTGACGATTGGAAAAATAAGCCATAAATTAATTATATATAGATATACATACATGTATAATGAACCTGCAGGTGGTTATTATATATATAGATAGATATACGTACATGTATAATGTAAAAGTATATGATAATGTTAATTATTTTTTTAGGGGAAAAAAACTAGAGGGACAACCCCGAGATGAGGCCAGCTAATTTATTCAGAAAAAAGAAGAAAAAAAGGGTCAAAACACTACCAAAATAAAAATAAAATAAAAAGAACAATGAAAAAAAAAAAGAGAGAGAAACACATCCACTTTTAAAAAATCTGTCTTTTTAATTTTATTTTTTAAAAATTCTAGTATAACATAAATATTAAATTAATCCTTTTTTTCGAGCAAATTAAAGCTGATCCTTTTAACCGAAAAAAAAAAAGCGAAGATCTGGATCATCAGAGAATGAAGTTATTCCTATAATTTATCTATAAACTTACACTTTCTCTTTTAGTTGTTCAATAAATTTAATTGAAATATATATCTCACAATATGTTCATTGATTGTTGAAGCTATACTTAAACTTGTACATATAGTGGCTGGAAAATTATAAAAGAAAAAAAAAAGTAGCCCACCAAACTAAATTTTAATTAAAAAAAAATGCGGTGCAGAAAACCATGTCTCTTAGGTACACCCTTGCTGTAAAGTTTCTAATTCTTGTTTTATCTTACACAGATTTTATCCATTCCTCTTTTGGCAAGTTATCCCTACATAGCCAATTTATCAGGGGTCGCGCTTTGGCTGCTTTTAAATATTGCATCTGTACTAAAGAATGCTTTCTCTGTAAGTGAATACTTATAATATATTATATAATATTCAAAAATTTTCTTCTCAACTAATTATGCTATAGATGGTAGAAATCTCCGTAGTTTTGAAGTTGAAAACTATTATTTATCTATTATTTATATACCATCATATAGTCCTTAGATATACAATTGGCGTTCAGCATTTTTGTATGTCTTGTAATAGATCTTGTAAACCCCTGATTTTCAAAGATTTCAAAGATTCTGATCTTATTTCCTTAGTTCATATGAGATGCTTGTCTACTAACAAACTAGTAATTTTGTGTGACCAGCTCCTCATTGTTACATCCTTGTTCATACTGCAAAATAGAGCTGTGGTAATTTTTCTTTCTTAGATTTATATATTATAGTAAGTTTCCCTGAATTAATTGCTTGGTTAGCAAGAAATTAAGATTATTATCAATTGCTTCTTAAATTAACTTAAGCAAATAATTTAACAGGAGCAAGAACAAAGGGGTGCTGCTAATGGCATTTCATTGACTACTATGTCTCTTGCTAAAGCTGTTGGTCCAACTATAGGTGGTGCAATGTAAGTAATTAGCTATTTCTCTTTTTTTATTTTCCTTGAAATTATTTTCATTAAATAAAATGGATCTCATACTATCTTTTTTCATGACGCCTGATGGGAGAGCCATTGCAACAGTTCTCTTGTATTAATTAATTAGCTATATGCCAAAAAATAAAGTTTGAGGACTAATATACCAAAGAACTCAAAGTTTGAGGACTAATCATGCCAATAAGCATAAAAATATCTTAGCCTGATAGTTAGGTTCCCACTCAAAAATAGCTCTAGCTCCGCCACTCATGGAAATATGTAAGTATAAAACAAACTCAGGAAAAAAGTTTTAGACAGACTTTATCAGATATTAGAAAACATGACTCTTTTATAACCTTAAAATGCAGTGACAAAATTTGGCTTAAACCCATAATATGATCTAATATTTTTTTCATATTAATTACGTGTTATATTGTTTAAATTTAAAACAAAATAAATTTCTTTCATCAATTCACATTTATGTTTGGAATTAGTTGTTTCCTATTAATAAAGCAGTCTATCTAATTTTGCAATCCTATGCGTCATTTTTTTTTTTTTGAAATCCAATCCCATGCATTTTTCATAATAATGCGTTGTTTATTATGTTATTTATCATACTTGTCTTAATAGGATATCATGGGCAGAAACTCGTCTGACTGCCTCCATTCTCCCAGGTATGATATTCAATTTTCTTGCTAGACTCATTTTTAGATATGTACTATAAAGAGTATCTATTACCATCTTTGATATAATTTTTACCACTTCCTAACTCCAAATTTCAATTGATTTGAAGTTCACATGATTAATAACAAGAATGAGTATGTGGCTATTTTCTCATTGTCTGCTTCTGTTTTGCAGTCTTATTTATTCCAAAAAAAAAAAAAAAATGAGTAGAGGAGAATTATTATTTACCAAATTTTATGAGTTCTCATGCTAAATACACACTAAATGATAACTAATGAGGATATCAAACTAGATATTGTTTATCAACTTTTCATCATAATGTAATTTTTATAGCAATCCGCTTCATTCATTCTTTGGACATTTTGAATAAAACATTCGCTTTGATTAATATTAATAAAACCACCAAAGCTAGAGAGAGCCATAAGGATAGGGTAGTTTGAGGAGGATGGAATAAGCTCTAACAAGAGCTAACACAGATTTGCTTTTATCAGCTCTAACTAGAACTTATGTGCCTTGTTAGATTGTTTGTTACCTATACCATTAGTATTGTATAGCAATTTGCTAACTGAAGAAGCATCTTAATAGCTTTTGTTATTGTACTTATAATCTTTATACAAGTTAATCACTAAAGTCTTGTTTATCATTTGAGAATTTTCATTAATTTATGTTATTTTGAAAGTTAGATTTTCTTTGTTTTCAATTTTTTATTAGGTTTAGAGCATAGACTGGTTCCCACTTAGTTGCTAATCGAGTTTCTTCTTCGAACTTCCTCATAAATCATCCATGGATCCTCTTGTTATCTAGGATGATTCCCTAACTAACCTTAAATCCACTATATCTTGGAAGTTGAATCACCCATTGGAATTCTCATATTGTACCTATTGTTTGGTATGATTCGTATAATAGTCAGTTCTTTGATTCTATAACTGTTAATTCTATTAGTGAAATACAAATAATCAAAGATCCAAATTCTAAGTTTCTGTTTTGGATTTGCCAAGACAAATTCTTGATGTATTGCATACTTTCTTCTTTGTCTGAGTTTATATTAGTATAATAGGTCTAATCATCCATTATAGACTTACCTCAGGTTTTTGTCTACTCTTAATTAGTTTATATTAGTTTTCATGAGTTTATATCCTACAACTTTGCTTCTTGCTACAATCCAAAAGGAATGGAACTCTCAACATTGAAAAACTCATCTTAAAGAACTTTTTTTCGCACATCTTGGAAGGATATGGCAAAGAATATGAATTAGTGTTTGTGAATTATACTTCTCAACACGGTAATGTTGTCATACTATAAGAGGTTTAGTTCATGTTTAATTTTTCATATGAATAATATATTACAAGGAAATAAAAAAGAATATGGCCATAACCTCAACCACCAAACTTTTGCTCTTGGATTGGTTTATGACTGTTTATGACTCATCAACTTGGTATATGGATAATGGAACTTCAATGATGTCATTACGAAAACTCGAAATAAAGCAACCAAATCTGACTAAGAAGGAAAAGGAAAAATAGTCGTAGTTAATGCTTCTAAATGTTTTATATCACACATTGGCTCATCTATTACAGGCACTATAACACCCATGAAATTGACATTAGTAATATGGATCAGTTAAATGTTAAAATATGAGTTTGAGTGCAACTCTTGATAGAGGAAACATTTCTAGCCTCAAATGCAAGTTTTGAGGACTATGATTAAGTTATGATCAGTTGGATCCTAATTGACACTTTTAAGTGGGATCATAAATAAAATGCGTAGTATTTTTGTTATTATAAGTGTGCAAATATGCAAGCACAAATAACCTTGATATGCATATAGAGAAAAGCATTCAACTTACCTTAACGTATATGTAACATGGTGTATGTTGGTGGCCTTAATGAATTAATAAATATATTAGAAATGGCATATTAGTTCCCTTTAGTCATGTGTCAAGGTAGGCATCCTATTTGCCTTGTTAAACATGTCAAGTTATGCAGCCAGTTGCATTGTTTCACGTGTCAAAATATAGTTACCAGTTGCCCTATTAACGATATCAAAAAATGCTTCCAAGTCTTTCCATAAATCGTGTTAGAATGTGTACGCTAGTTTCACTAGAAAACTTGTCAAAAAATAATTAGTTGAGGTGGAAAGTATATGTTAAATATTACGTGATAGTTATCTCATAAAGTATGTCAATGCATATATAATAGGACTTGAATAGGTGCCCATGGGTCCTAGTCAACAAGGCTTCAGGATGTCGATATAAGGATTGCATGATGGCAACATATAGCTATACATGGCTACATGATGGAGGCCATGCCTGGTGTGTGGAGCACCTAGGTGTGGTAGCACCCAGATGTAGTGCAATATATAATCATAATCTTAGAAAATATTTTTTCTCTAAAAGTATTTCTAGAAAATCAAATATGTTATAAGGGTAATTTCAACTCTTATAGTTGCCTCATTTTATTGTACTCATTTTAGATAGGAATATTTTTAGTACAAATCTCAGTTTTGGATTTTTCATACTATTTTTGAATACCTTTATAAGTGTAAATTACTTGTTTCTTGAAAAATATCGCATCTTCTCAAAATTATCTATGTAATAATACATAATATTATTAAGGTAAATAAATCATATATGAGTGCTCGCAAAAGATTATATTTCCTCATGGTGTAAGGCTGAAAGCTTAGAATATTCTTTAAGGAGGTGCACCTGTGTGGGCTTTTCACGACTTCTTGCTAATGTATTCCTTATATATCATTCACCTGCATATATGCAAGCAATCATTATATCACAAAATGGCTTAAAGATAGGCACTTGATGATGGATGTTATGCCATGACATTAGTTTTCCTTATGATACACTATCTTGACCTTGCTAGCTACCTATTATACCATTTCCCTTCAACAATGTCTCAATAAAATTTGGTATGCAAGCTCATACCTATAATACATGTTGTATACTCTCGAAATGTCCTATTAAGTACCTTATTTGCTTAATAAATTTTGGGACGCCTCAATAGAGTATGTTATGTCTTCATAAAGAATACTATATGTTACGTCCTCATTATGTATTTTTTAGGCCATTTTCGATTAAGAAGGCTTCAATGAATCTGATACTCCTGGTATATTTCAATACTCTTTACAACACCTAGTTACACAATTGTATGCTTCAATAAGACCTAAAACACATTAATAACACTCGATATAAATTAGTATGCCCAAATAATATTCTAATCATCTTGAAATGCTTAATTACCTCATATAGTAGTGTGGTTTTCTTAATACATTTGTTAGCCAAAAATACCTTGGTATGCCTCAATATTTCTTAGTTTATTGCTAAAATTGTCAAGCTTACTACTAAAATTCTCAAGTATAGACCATGAAAACAGACACACCATACCATAAATGAAGGTGTAATTTGGTTGAGTTTATTCTAATTATTTCAAATCATATGGTTTGAGAATAAGCATAAATTATATGCTCAATTTGGCAATTTCATTTGCCAATTACTATTCATTGAAAAAAAATGAAGTAGATTGACTAATACACAACATTGACATTAACTGTTAGTTCTGTGAATAATTTGGCTAACATTTAGTGTCATAACTACCACACATCCTATCAAGATAGAATAGATAATTTCAATAGGATTAGATTCATTAGGAAATTCAACATAAGTGTCATGATCTTTAGGAAACTTCATTAATGCCTATAATGTCAATACTTAGACCATCTTTTTTTTGCTTGAAATGTCTATACTTAGACTTTACTATAATGTAATGGATCTAAATTTCTTTATTATAATTGAGTGGGAATACTAATAGTCCTAATTACAATTGCTAAAGTGGGTGGATAGTAATTATGGGTTATATCTTTAATTAGGTAACCAAGGAGAGTGGAAAGGGTAGTTTCCTAACATTGAAAAAGGGCAATCCTATAGATAACTGAGTAGTCATTTATGAACTCAGTTGAAGTAGTATATTATAATGTAGAACGTACAAGTGTAGTTGTAAGTCTTCGTCAAAGAAGTAGAATAGTAGAGTATATTTTCGGAGATTAGGCAGAGAAAGTTGGAGTACAAAAAAAGAGTCTTAAGTACATGGGTTTGCTAAAATTCTTTCTTGATTATTCCACAGAGTAACCCTTTCATGTTATGGGATACAAAAGAAAGAAAAAGCAAAGAAATTTGGAGGGAAAGAAAGTTCTTAACACTTGGGTCTAATAGATTTTTTTTGGTAAAATTGTTATAAAAAAATTTCCTTGTATTCTTTGATTGCTGATTAATAAAAATGATATAGTATGCCCCAATAGACAGATCATTTTGTGGCTGAATTACTTTAATTTTTAGAGTGTTATTTATTGTTTTGTTTGTATTTCTTAAGGGTGTATTTGTAAGGTGTTTCTATTTATTTCCTAAGAATATTTCCTATGTGTTTGGTTTTAACTAAGTTACGTTCTTTATAATTAGTACGTTGTGCGTGAAGTAAATCATGTATTCTAAAGATGTCAACAAAAAAAGATGAGATGCAACAATTTCATAGTAAAGAAGATTTTGAAATTTATAGAAAAAGGTGAAAATAATCTCTGTTTATCAAAAGGTTGCTCAATCACTTACTCGAGAGAATAGTACTCTTTTACGCACCTTGTCCAAAACAAGAAAAGATATAGATACTTGAAATGACATTTAATACTTTGATTTTGGAATTTAATGACAGTGTTTTGAGAAAGTGCAAGAACGAAACATCTACAAGGGGTTATGGCTAAAATGGAAAGCCTCTAAAAGACTAAACTACTGACAAATTAGAGTCATTTGAGGTAAAATTCTTCAGATTTAAGATGTAGGAAGACAACTCTTGATGATAATCTTTAAGAATTTAATAAGATTATTACTAAATAGGAGAAAATTGGAGAGAAGATTGATGAGAAAGATCGAGTAATATTTCTAAAACTCATTATTTCGGCCTATAGTCAATTTTGTGATACCATAAAGTATCGCAGAGATACTATTAACTCTTGATGATTCATAACCAGCTATTAGATCAACAGCGAGAAAATTGAGGATAGAAGGAAAGATAAATAGGAGCAATGAGGTTCTTATTATTAAGGTAAAAAATGGTAAGAAAAGTAACATATACAATGGAAATTCAAGATCAAAATCTAGGAAAAACTCAAGTGTTATCACTTTCACAAGAGTCAAGTACAAAAGAGTACCTTGATAGAAATTTCAAATAGAAAGAGAGACAAGATTTTGGTGATGTATCATTGGTAACATAAGGATTTGATTTTGCAGAAGTATTGATACAGTGAAGCAACTTTGTATACACAAAAGAAATAAATTTTTGACTAGGAGAATTCATTTCATTTGAGTCTGTGTCATGATTTGTAGAGGAACAATCTTACATGGAAACAACAAGGCTTATAAGATTGAGGATATTATATCAATCAAGATAAGAATAATTGATATCTGTGAAAGGGTGGTATGGAATGTGAGATATATTCCAGGACTTAAAAGAAGTTTGATTTTACTTGAATACTTTACTAGATCAAATTTTCTGTGATAATAGAAATGGGTGTGATGTAACTGGTCAAAGGGACTTTAAGCATAACAAAAAAGATCTTTCAAATGGCTTGTATTCTTTAATTCAAGAAATTAGAACTGGAAGCGTAGCATTGTTGTAGCAGGTGGTCAAAATATCATGACACATTATTAGAATGACTTAATAGACATTGTAAATTTCATGACAGATTGTAAAACCATCTTGACAAATTAGGGTGACAAGTAAAATTGTAGCGTGAAAGATTAGAGCATGTAAGGATAAAGGGTCTAGATGAGTTGTATAAGGGTGGTCTATTTGGGAAAGACAAGCTTAGGAATTTTGGATTTTTGTTAGAATTTTGTCTATAATAATAGTTATAGAGTAAACTTTAATAGGTCAGTGTATTCAAGACGAAGAATTCTAGATCATAGTCATGCAAACCTTTGGGGCACTTCAAGAATTTTGCCCCATATGAAGGCAAGTTTTTTTTTTAGTGTAGTATGATCATTCTAGGAAGTTGTTAGATGAAACACTAAAGAGCACGGATGAAAGATTTAAAGATCTAAGAGTTACATTGGAAAATCAAATAGGCAGCAAATTGAAGAATTTTGGAACAAAAATTCCTACGTTTAAGTATGATGGTGCACTTTGGGAACATTGATCAAAGGATAATGAAAGTTCTAAAATTAAAATGGAGCTTACAATCTCAGAAACTCAACATGCAACTTATCCGTGGACCTCAACACATGTATTAGGAAAGGATTCTACAATTCTAGTTCAGAGGAAGCCAGGGATGGAATACACAAGGTTGTGGAATCTCTATTATGATGTGGTGGTCAAGTTCAAGGCTTGTTTGAGATTGATCAATATACTAGCCATCTGAGTTTGGATAGAGAAATATTAGTGGAACAAAATTCAAAGCAAGGTAGAGATTTATGATAATTTTGTGTGGCATTCAATGTCATAGTACAACTCTGAAAGCCTATCAACAAAAAAATAATTCTAAATATTCATATTCATCATGCCATTCCATATAAATATCATGATATTTCTAAAACCGCATGAAGGCTTGTAGTTTTCATATTTAAAATTTATTAAGTTTAGGAGAAAAATATACTTTAGTACTATGTAAAAAAAAATGAATTTCTTTGTTATAGCTGAGTGAGAA
>JXTC01000126.1:591253-631014 GCA_002914845.1 Trema orientale
CACGTGCGAGGACAGGCGCGTCTGGAGCCAGGGGACAGCTGGGCCCCGCGTCTGCTGCAGCTGCTCAGCGTGCCGGATCCGGTGCTTCGCACGTCCAATGCAGCCGGTTTCTTCAGCCATTCGTCAAGCGCCACTTCAGCCCGCTGACTTTGACCGTTTTGTCAGCCAATCAGCCGCGAGTTTTGTGCCGCGCGCACGGGTTTCGGCTGCATGGGATCATGCCTCACTGCCCAGAAACGTTAATAATAAAGGGGAAGAGAGAGAAAGAGAGAAAGGGAAAGTGTGAGTAATTGACACATCACATGACCAATCAGAAGCCACCATCAGAGACGTGGGAACTTGCACAACACTCCAACCTCAGCTATAAATACCCTGAATGTGAGAGAGAAAAATACACACCAATTTTGAGAGAGAAAACTCTACTTTTTCTAGAGAGAGAGTGTGAGATGAGTTCAATGTCAGGCTAGTTTTTAGAGAGGCTAGAGAGATGATCTTAGTTGTGTAGTTTTTCTGTTTTCCAGCTTTGATTCCTGGGAGTGCTTCAACGCTCATAAATTTGGTTTGTTAAATTCTTCAATATTTTTATTTTCAATATATTATTTTCTAGTTTCTCATATAAATTCAGTCATGCTTTCTTTATGTGGTGATTTAAACTAGATTATAATTATATTTATTTTATTAGTTGATCTTTTACTGCAGTATTGTCTCTGTGATATATTGTCGATCTTAGATAACTAATAAGATAGATTATTTTGGTTTTACTTGGAAGAATTTTTCATATTGAATAATTTAGATTAATATTTATTCTTAATTGCTATATTTTCCGGTTATGTATTTGGGATGTGAAACATATAATTGAGTGATAAATAGGAATCAAAGTTGGTAACAGTTAAGCGTGCAATTAAGTGAATCTTGAAGCCTTGTTTTCTCATATTGGTATTTTCGTTTATTATATTATTTTGTGATTATTTCAATTTCTTGCTCAGTTTATTTTTATTTTCAATTTTTCTTTCTATTTTTCGTTACCTTTTATTTTTAATTTACTTCTCTGTGGGATCGACACCTTAATCTATACTGCGATAGCCGCTAGTATATTTTGAGCGTAAAGAATACAAGATATTGTTAGTAATAAGTAATTAAAAGCTAGATAAAACCTTCCTAAATTTAGCTATGGCACTAACTCGATTATTTCCTAATAATTGTTATACTTCACAAGTCACATTAATTTGTTGACCAAAAATATCTCGACCCTTAACTACCAGAGTGTTGTAAATATTAGGCATCTTCACTGGTCAATAAGCATCCAAAATGTAGAGAGCATTGGTGTATATATATATATATAGCATAATGAACATATGTATCTCAGCTTATATCTAAATATAAGTGCAGTCATGAAAACAAAATCCTAAATAATAGTGTCCATCTGGAGTAATTTGGTCAATAATTTATGCATAGACCGACATATATACATAACACCAAACATAAAATTGTTGATCTATACCTTATATCTAAAATCTTTATTCACAATTAACTAAATAAGAGTAACACGAGAGTTACTATTAAAATAAACCTCGTATTCATTTTATTAAACATTTAAATTGATCGATTTTCAGGTGACAATCTAAAATAATAAACATCACCTACAGTTATATCAACATTTGTGAATATACTATAGGAATTTACTAAAATTTAAAAGCAAAATCAAGAAACACAAGAATAAAATCAGTAATAAGACAAAGCACGTGCTAAGTACAATAATAACAAAAAATATATATATCTTGAATATACTTGAAAATATGTGAAAGATGATTGAATAGCTTTCTATCTAATGAGTCAATTAGAGCATATTTATGTGTTAGGCTATAGTGGGGATTAGAATGAAGAGATATGGAGCAATAAAGAAAAGATGGTTGGCTGTGGTCATAAGGATTTTTGAACAAAGCACTAAATCGGATAAAATGATGGAGTAAAACTTTACTAATAATAATAATAATAATAATAATAGCAACAACAAGTAGAAATCAATATGGATCTATACGAGAACTCAATAAAAATAAAACTTAATACTTATAAAATATATATGACATAACTTATATGTACAACACGCATAAAAATAAAATTAAAAAAAAAAGAATCTAATAACAAATACCTAATGTAGTTATAGAATAGAATGTAATAACAATATTAAAAAAAAAATTCACTTAGAAGCATGTGTATACTTATAACTAGTCCACTTAAAACATGTTAATATCGTACTAAAGAACACGTTTAATCATTTCACTACAAAATTATGTAAGATTAAAGATTAATAGAAACAATCAATATTCTAAGACAAATACTTAAAATTATATGCAGATATACAATAAGCAAAAAAGAATGCTACGCATGTATTATGTTATTATTGGTCCATTAATTTATGTGAAGAGCTAGGTGTCACTACTAAATTATGGATCCCCCCCTTCTTAAAAAAAAATCGTTCTTGAAATTTGCTAACCAAATAATTCTAAATATTAATTCCTCATTTTATCTCCCCCTTCCCATATTGCCTTCTCTATAGAATCGTCGCATCATAAGACTTTCAGTGGAGGAATATTTTTGTTTCTCAATTCTTTCTTTTTTCTATCTTAAATTTGAACAGAACATTCCCCATAGCTAAATTCTTGATCCAATTTAAGTGGCTCTTGGCTAAGAATATGGGATGGATCTGATATATATTTTCTCCACATAGAAACATGTAAAACATTATGTACTCCTAACAGCTCCAGGGATAAGACAAGTCTATATGCAACATTTCCAATTTTCTTAAGGATCTCATATGGAACCATAAATCCCGGGATCAACTTTCCTTTCTTTTCAATCATAACATACTTCATAGGTGCAATCTTAGGAACTGGACCACATGAGATATAGTTATATATATATGCATAGGTTGCCAATCTAGTAGGTATTTTTTTTAACCTATGTATAGATATTTTTTTTAGCCGTTGGATCATTATTTAATAATGATGTGCATGAAAAGATGCGGATCATTAATAAAAAAATACTATTTATATCTCTTATATTTTACTATTAAAAAATGTATAAGATAAATTTTAATTGGCTAAAACGATACCTATATATAGGTAAAAGAAAAAATACCTATTGGATTGGTGTCTATATAGGTAACATGATCAAGAACTTTATCTCATAACTTAAAGACAATTAATATATGTCTTTCTTATCATGAAATGTGTAATGAACATGTATACATAACTTTTATTATTTAATATGTCAAAAGGATATAGGTCATATTTCAATAGAGATTTTTATTTTTGCTCCATAGATGGGTACTTTAAAATGACTTGCAATAGCAAGTCAACTTTATCTACAACTATTCCATTGTGATTCTTAGAAAATCCCCTTTCCATTAAGCTAGGAATAAGTTTTCGAATGACTTTTTAAGGAACACAATTAAGAATAGTTCTTTTAAGGAAAATAATAATATCTAATAGTTTTAAATATATGGTTAGTTTTTGTTCTTTGTTTTTGTTTTTGTTTTTTTTTTTTTTTTTGGGAGAATGTATATACGTTTAGTTTGGATTTGTATTTTTTTACGAGAATATATGGTTAGTTTTTTTTTTAAATCATTAAAAAAAAGGAATGGGCTTCCTAAGGAAAATATTTTGATAAAAAATGTTTTTATTTTTGAGAATATATACACGGTTTGTTTCTTCTTTTTTTTTTTTTAGGGAAAGAGAAACCAAAAATGATCACATTAAAAAAAAAAATAATTTTTTAAATTTACTTATACCTGTACTCGTGCATGTCCTTCGTCAACCCGAGTATATTTACTTATCATGTCGTACTGACTCGGGCATAATTACTAATCATGTCATGCTGTGCCAAGCATGATTACTAATCAAGTCGTGTCGTATCGGGCACAGTTACTAATCGTGTCATACCTGTGCTAGCCCATTAGTGCTGCCCCATTTTGATACCACTAATTAGAGCTTAGATTATTTAGGTATATTGGGTCCCATGCCTAGCTCAACCTAGCTCAATTTTTAATTAATTAATAGTATCCTAGTTCTATTTGGACTATGATCAGAATGGGTAATTACTTAAGTTTTTAAGTTAGGCCAATAAGAGAAACTACCCAAGACTCTATATAGTTAAGTGATAGTCACTTAATTAAAATTTCACTAGACTCATTTACTGAGCCATACACATATGTGTGTGTGTGTGTGTGTGTGAGAGAGAGAGAGAGAGAGAGAGAGAGAGAGAAGCCCCTTATGGTTTCATGCCAACTAGAAAGAAAAGAAAAGAGAGAGAATCAGCCATAGCCGAATTTTTCTAGTGCTTATGCAATCAAAGTTGTATTTGCTTTGATTGGGTCTCTATTCAATCTAAGGATAAGGAAGAAGTATCCATCCAAATCGTTCTTGGGGCCGTTCTCTCTAACCGGGTTCAAGAAGAGAGGAAAAAGAGTCTTTCTTGGTGATCTTAAAGTTTTCTCAAAGCCGATCAAGAAATGGTGCTCACACACCGAATCAACCGACGGTGAAGAGAATAGATAAGAAGACTTAAAGGTTAGAAGTTTTTCCGAGTAATTCTATAGCATTTTTTTTTTTGGCTGGAAATGGTGAATTAAATTAAAATGCGGCCTATGGATCAAAACCTAGGAGAGGGGATCCACTCAACTGAATCAAAAAGTACATCTTTAGGAATATAGTTTAAAGAGATACAACCAAAATAGGAAGATAAACGAGTCCGCTTTGCTAGATTATGGGCCATAAAATTAGCAAAATGCGAAACATAAGAAACTGAAACAGAGGAGAAAGAAGTAGATAGTCGACAACATTCCTCCATTAAGTCTAAAATTCTCCACAGGAACAAGCGTATTTTGAACGACAGATTTTTCATAACTTCTAAATTATCTCCCTCTAGAATAATGAACCTCCAGAGAAGAGTAGTAGCAAACCTTAAGGACATGGCTGCTGCTAGTGTTTCCACCTCTAAAGGGATATTACTTAGAATAGACTTCGAGAAGACTTTTAGCAATGCTCCAGAATGGTCTCTCACTATGCAAGCTGCTACTGACGTAATGGGAGAGATGGAAACGTTAAAGTTTATCTTCACACACTCCTGGGGTGGAGAGAGTCAAGTGGGAGTTGTTAGTCTTTTCAAACAACTTGTAGGTGAGTGTAGTCAATTTCGGTAGAATGTGGTTATTGTACTAATTGTTGAGATAATGGAGTGTAATGAGTGTGGGGTTGCTTCGTGGATAAATTTATTTCTGACAATCCAGATTTGGTTGAGCGTGACTGAAGCAAAAATGAGGATTGATGAAGGATTATTTTTGTTAAGAGTCCACAGGCAGTTGAACGAATCTGAAATGGAAGGGTGATGAGAGGGGGAGGGGCGGAGGCACTAAGAAGAGAAGAACCATATTCGTATTGCAAGAGGATAGAAAAGGAATATGTGTTCGATGGTTTCCTGACTGGATTTGCAAAGAGGACACTTTGTATCTGTAATAGGAAAAGCTGGTTAAGTTTAGTTCTGGTGGGAAGACAGTTTGTGATAGCTTGTCACCAAAGGAGTTTGTGCCTCTGGTGGATTTTGGATGCTTTCTCCAAAGGTTAGTATGGGATGGCACGGTTGAGATGAAGTGGTGGCGTTGGTCAAGGATATATTATGTGATATGTTATATGATCTTGTGATGTATTGTGAATGTCATGAAAATTTTAAATCCATATTCTGTTGCATTCTTGTTTTGCAAAATATGTTTCACAGTTTTTCGCAAATCATTTTCGTCCATAATATGATTTGAGGATAGATATTAAATCCAAGAAAAACAAGCACCAGCATGTTAGGTCATGCCCATAGGTTATGTCGTGTTATGTTTGTACATGTGTCGTATTGAGCTTAACCCATCATGCTTAATAGCCTGGCACAACCCATAAACTGAGTTGTGTTAATGTCGTGTCATACTTAAGCCATATTGTACTACCATGCTAACAGGCTAGGCTGGCCCTCTTGGTAGCTCTAACTAACTCCGAGAGGAAAGACTTAAATGAACTGACAAAAGGCAACTTTCTTTTAATATTACTATTCAAAGGCTGAAGACTCTATATGAGACCATTGAAACTTGAATAAAAAGCATATTGTGTCTTGAGACAATAGGTGTTTAGAAAACTATACCTCTGATACTAGTATGCCATAATAAAGCTATAATTAGTGGCTAATAAATAACTTGTAATGTTCATTCATTTATTTCTACAAATATAAATTAATTCAAATTACGAAAATAATTCGATAGTCGCCTAGACTATCAAAAAATAGTCGCATTTTGTTCATAAAAAAACATGAACGGTTGCAAAATCATCAATTGTGTTTGATTTAGGGAACTAATGGAAGGTATCAAAAGAACTAAGAGCATTTTTATTTAACGCGAATGAGTTCTTATCACCGGGTATGTGTCCTTTGGTAATACGTGCTACAACTGCTTTTTTGTCAGATAATTATGAGTAGTAACACTATTTAACACTCCAAGGTAAAAAACTGAATACTGACATTCAGCCACGTGAGTCGGATTGGACTTAGACCGGGGATAAAAAGCTTTTTTTCAAGAACTAAAACCAAAATGCGGCGGAGACAACCCAAAAAACAAATAAATAAATAAATAAATAAAATTGTGGAATTACTTTTGCAACGTTTGGAACAAAGTGTGTCGAGGTCAATCATCGAAAGACAGTGTAATAGTTGGCAAAAATCAGGGGCAATGGGCTAATTTGTCCGAGGAAGTACTGGGTTATGGTATGTACCAGTCAAACTGGAGTGGGGGGAGGTGAGAGAAAGGGAAGCTAGTTCTGGAGTGGACATGGACACAAGTGGGCGCTTTCAACGTCGAAACCCTCCTCCCTACTCTTCATCTTCATCTTCATCTTCATCTTCAAATCGTTCCCGTTCAACACCCGCCAAATGGTCGAGTCTCGCTCCGCCCACCCGCAAATCTGGTCCTGACTCCGACGATGCCACTCGCCATGGCAGAACCGGAAAAGAAGGACCGATTGACCTTTCTGATCCTCCCGCCATTGTTGGAACTTGCCCTTTCATGTGTCCAGGTGCGTTCCCTGATCACCAATTGAACATGGCTCAATTTGTTTTCATCGACTTCTGTTCTGCTCCTTTTTTTTTTTTTTTTTGAGGATATTTACGTATATATAAGCGCAGAGGTGGAAAGGGCTCAGCGTGAGAGGCTTCGAGATTTGGCTGTGTTCGAGAGACTCCATGGAAATCCAGCTCTATCCTCCCCAAGCTTGGCAGTCAAAAAGGTGACTCTGCTTTCACATGTCTTAATACCATGAAAATAGGAAGAGTTGTGAAAAGAAAATTTGAGGTTATAGATCCTTTATTTTGAGGAGAATTATATGGAGAGGAAGTTCTCTTCAAAGATTGCTTTGTGCTCAGGTTCATTCTTCCTTGCAAAGATGTGCAATAAAAGGTCTCATTATTATTGTATCTTTCCTTGACAGTTCTGCAGAACTATAACCACAAAGCAAGTGCATACGTCGGATGTACGGCCTCTCCCTGTATTAGCGGATACATTGACCTACCTTCTGAATTTGTTGGATTCTGCAGAACACCCCTTTGAAGTCATTCATGACTTCGTTTTCGATAGGACGAGGTCCATCAGGCAAGATCTTAGTATGCAGAATGTCGTCAACGATCAAGTTATCCATATGTATCAGGAAATGGTGCGTTTTTCCTTGGACATACTTTGGAGTATGCTAGTTGAATTTTAACACTTCTTTGCCCGTAACATGTTTATAATTTGCTTAGTTATCATTGTGTACGAGTGACAGTATGTAGTTGAGTTATCGTTTTGTTGCGAAGCTGACTCTTGTATCTATGTTGCCCATATTAGGATGCTAGAATTCAGTCCTTTGTTACTGATGAATAACATATGGTGACTAACCAATCGGGAAGTTTAGCCGCTAGAATTTGTAGAACAGTAGTCTTTTTACTTCTTTTTCTACCTTTATTACTTGGTAAAGATGTTTTGGAACTACAGGTTTAAACCATGTGATTAGTTATTTGCAGTTATAAATCATGGGCGCATGAAATACTTCATATAACGTATATGTCCTTGTACAGGTTAAATTTCATGTTATATCCCATTACAAGCTTCGAAGTTGTAGTAGCTCTAGAGATGCCTCTTCACTACTTTACCTTAACATGGAGCAGCTTACTAAGACCCTGACATCACTATTCAATCTGTATGATGCCAATCAAAGTTCCAATATTGCTTGTGGAAATGAAGCTGAATTTCGTTCTTTTTATGTGCTGCTTCATCTTGGTTCTAACAGCCAACCAATGGTTGATCTCTGTTTTATTGCTACGTTGACCCTTTTTCTATTTTTAATTGTTGTCTTGTGCCAAGTCCTAACAACGTGAAATGTAGCTGTTTCTGATTCGCAGGGTGAGTCATTATCTCTGTGGTTTCGTCATGTGCCTTCTCTAATCATACGTTCCAAGGAAATGTGCTTTGCCCGGGAACTTTTAAGGTAATTATGTGTATTGAAGGTTCTATTTTGTTGTGAACTTCTTATATTATTTGTAGTCAGGATGATAATTGGTTTGTTGTTTTAGCTTTAAATCTCTTTGACATTGAAATATGAATATCTTAGAAATGGAATTTTGTGGCTTTTTTTTTTTTTTTTTGGCAACAGATTTTTTAGGATTGGCAATTATAAGCGCTTCTTATACGCTATAGCAGCTGAGGCTTCATATCTTCAATACTGTATAATTGAACCTTACATTAACGAGGTAATCAAATTCACCAGTTTTTCTGACCTTTCAGTTCTAATGCTCTCTCAACTTTTAGTTTTTTATTCTTTACTTTGGCAGTGGGTTTAAACTTTTAAATAATAACTGCTCGACTCTCTAGCTAGTACTATGGCAATACAGCATGTGTTTCCTGTGGTTGAGATGGCTCTTGATTTCATTATTCTTTTCCTTTTCTTTTTTTTTTTTTTTGTCTTTTTATTGGTTGTATTTCTGTGCGTTATTTCATTGGTTGGTTCATCTTGATAGTAATTTGATAGAATCTGCAGTAATCAAGAAACATATAACCTGCAACATAACAGAGAACCAGACACCACAGACCACAACACCACCACTAAAACTGGAATTTCCTCTACCTTATTTGGTAAAAGTAGATGGATAATAAAGAAAAGAAAGATACAGGAATGAGTATTCGAGAGACTCTTCTCTGCCAATAGTCACTCCACTAAAAATTCCCCATCCCAGCTCACTCATGAACCTCATAAACCCCCCTCCTCCTCACCCGACGAGCCTTCCTGTAATACCCTTCCCAGAGAAATCTACTAACTCTATTCTCAGCCACCAGAGAATGTCAAGATTAATACACCTTAGTAACCAGCTAGATAGGGTGAAATTTACAGTCTCACATTCCACCTAAGTTGCCCTGAACTTATTCTTAACCAACTAACCTGCTACGCTTGCCATGCTTCACATAAGTGAAGCGGATAGGTGGCCTGGCCATACATAGCAAGGGGCTTATCATAATTGTTAGAGCTTCTTCTAACAATCTCTGTGCAGTGTCATTATTCTTGTTTCACAGCTAGTAGTTATGATTATCTATTGCTGATTGCTTCATTTTTTTGTTAAAAATATTATTGAAGGTCCGAGCATTGGCTCTCTCCTGTATCAATAATGGTGGATACAAGCTTCATCCATATCCTCTCGCACACCTGGCCAAGCTGTTGATGATGGAGGTGATTCCAATTGACTGGAATTTACTCATCTCCATATATGACATTTTAGTAGTTCTTTAAGTTTCAAAACCTGTGTGTGTGGTTCCAGGTATCGGATGTGGAATCATTTTGTAATGCGTATGGTTTGGAGACGTGCACGGATGAACAAGGAAATAAGTTGTTACCAACCAAGCAAACCACCTTTTCTCGTCCCAAGGGCGGTTTTCAGAGGTACAGCTTTAGGGGTTTCAAACGGTTTGAGAGGGAACTCTAAATTGTGTTGCAGATGATGGAAGCGCTAATTGATGCCTGGACATGGGAAAGTCTGCGAGACCTTTTAACATTTTCGGATTTCCTTACTGAAATTGCTGTTCCGAGGTGTGTAAATTAAGTTCCATAATTAAACAAACTAATTAAACTAATGTATATTTGTTCCCAGTACCAAAATCTTAAACTATGGTCATTGAGGCACCTTTGTCTTGTCATCATCATCTGGAGAAACGCTACTTTCGGGCATTCTTATATGGTTATTCTTCCTTTTGGTGTTTTATAATTACTTTTTTTTTTTTTTGAAAATAAAAAACATAAACCCTTCCTTGTAATTAGTGAAACTTTATCGTTCATTCTCAAAATACATAGGCACTATACTCCAAGTTTTTCTCTTAAACTTGAGGAATACGAGTAAATTAACATGTAGAGGTAAGTGAACGTAGTGAAGTCAGCTCTATTTAAAAATTAGAGCAAATGATCAAGATGACGAAAAACCTTTTGTTCGAAGTTCTACGGCAATGTGCAGCAAAGGAAAGAAAACACAAGAACTAATTGAGGCATTCACAACATCTGAAATAAATCCAACGATGCCAATATTACAGCAGTAAGATAACTTTTCTGTCTTCTCCCATTAGCTTGGATAACTTTTCTGTCTTCTCCCATTAGCTTGGACCTTATGACAAGAAATCATGTACAGCTTTAAGCCCAAAGCAATGTCACCAAGAAAAATAACAAGATTGCCAGTCCTAAACAAAACGCAACAATTGCCATGAAAGCCTGGAAACAAGTTAAAAATGAATGAGAGACAAGTAGTAATGATTATCAACTTAAAGAGAACTTGGTAAGATTTCCCTTGTTACCTTGCCCTGGGATTCAAATTTAAATTTGACAGTAAACCATGACAGTCCTCTGTCTACGACTGGTGCAAGTGCAAGTGCCCTGCATGTGCGTCTTAATAGAATCAGAAAGTTATGTATGGCACTTGTAAAAGCCCTACAGACGCAACAATCAAAAGAACCTTAATTCGTATGAGTCACAATAGGAAAACTGAAACGCAAAATTCCTCTAGCAGATCGAGACTACCACATGAATATAAGACATGGAACTCGTGATACAAACTAGCAACTCCATTTGGACTGACAATGTTCTGAAAAAACAAAAAAGAAAACTGAGAATTGCTCTAATATCAGAGCAGTATACCTAACAAAGCACAAGAGTAACAAAATAAATCATTCCTGACTACGTTAAGAGAGAATTGAGTCGATTGACAACCAGGGGGACAGTAGAGGGTTTAAACTCCTTCCTTACATATATATCTGGCATGCCAGCACAAATATCAACTTAAGCTTCCCTTCCAAATGTCTAGTCGTTTACAGGTAATTCCATGAAGTACTCGGCATATTCTATACCCTAAACACGCAAAGCAGCAATACAGCTTCAGTTACCGGTAGAAAACAGAAAGTGAAGGAATTCTTTGTCCATGTTTAACCACACATTCTTGAAAACTCTCAACACAGAGAGCACACAAGACAAAAACAAAAGAATTACTTGTATGTGTATGTCTGTATGTACGTGTATGTCTGGAGTTCGACCAACTAAAGAAGGGATTAGTTTATTTTAAAAAACAGGTAAATTTAGTAAAAGTGACAGTACACGATTGACAAATTTGGATTTAAAAAGCTCACCCTCCAGCCCTCACAATCTTTGTAACTTGGCTTCCGGCCCATACCATGGCCATTATTTTGAGAAACCTGCCAATGACCAAGATGTGACTACATTTAAACATTTGATAATAGTCAACTTTGAATTCGTACCTTTCAACTGCTGCAAGGTAACCCATCTTCCCAGGTGCTGGAGCGACATAAAACCTAAAGGTGAAAAAATTCACAGTTGTAATAGCAGTAACTACTGTATTGTGCATGCCATGACACTAAGAACTGTGAAGAGTAAATAACCATTAGCAGATTGACAGATATAAAGGAAAAAGTATAAACCCGAAAAAGAAAATCTTTTTACATGTAGAGACTCTATGCATGATGATCTATTACCAGAAAAGCATTTAATAAAAAAGATAAATAAAAAATAAAGAAAAAGAGAGAGATATAGTGCATTATATCAGGCATCAGCCGCTTCTTTTATAAACTTTAACAAAGCGATCCTGGGATTTTTAGAATGATAATTATTGTAGGGGAGAAAATTCAAATTAATTTATCTTCGCCTACATATATTTTAAAGGCTACGACAACCTGCAAAACTGAATCCTGTTGTTACCGAAAATCCTACTAAACTAATTGCAGTTACTAACTACTATCAAAATAACAAAAGCAGTTCCATTTTCTTATTTCTTGCTAGCTCTTAATGCGCTAACAAGCAACATGGAGTTGCTAAAACTATGTCCTACAACGACAAATTAACAAGGGATCTTCGGGCTAAAATTCGTAAATATCGCCTCTCTAGAATTAATTGTCTTTTTTTTCAGATTAAAAAAAGAAAGAAAGAAAGAAAACAGCATATATAATAACTGCCCATTTCAGAAGACTGATTTTAGAATTAGTTAAGATGCAAAAATTTAATAACATTATACTATATTTCAATATGCTTTTGGAACTCAAAGCTGCCCAAAACAAGTTGTTGTTACTAGTCTTAAGTGTTTTAGGGAAATAATTCAGCAAAATGGACAATACTTCACTTACCACACCACAAGAAATGTCGTAAGATAGTAGGCAGTGTTCAGTAGCCCATAGGATAATATTCCAGCAATGCCATATCTTCTCAATTTCTTCACCATCCTGACCAGTTAATTAAGCATGAATGAAATTGAACAATATTGAAATAAAGTACACACCTCAAAAAATACGGATGGAGAATAAGAACAGTGTTATCAACAAAAAAAATAAGAAACTTTAGCCTGCCACCATTATAGTTCTTTTAAGAAAGACCCTAAACAAAGGTTTTAAACCATCCTACATAGACCAAGCCGGCAGAAAACTAAAAAGTACCATGACAATACTAAAAAGGAAGAGCCATATCTTAGCAGTAATGAATATACATGTGCATACATGTGTGTGTATACATACATATATATATATATATATATATAGTCTTTCACTAATTTGCCAAACCTTACCAATAATGAATTTTGATAGAGAGAGACAAACTGAAATAACATGGAAAAAACGAAACTTTCCAATTAGTTTAATCTGCATAGAGTAATTGGAAGAATTCTCCAATTGAAAAAAAATTCTATGAACAGACATATTTCCCTCAGGTCATACTTTGATTTGCCAGTTTTGCTTGGGGGTCAATCCCATTATAATTGGAGATTAGATGGATAAATAGGGACCATGAACAAACTCACCCTCATCATGTCACTAAGAAAAATCAGTAGCCTTTAATATTCAGCAATGACATTGTAAGGCAAGTAGTAAGTACTCGTTTGATTTGGGCAGTACTCCTTGACCAGTAGCATTCTTTTCTGGTGAACCTAAAAATAAATAAATAAATAAATGAATGAATAAAATTTGCAAAAGTGAATTACTACAAATATCAACTTTTTTGTAAAATAAGATACAATGAGAAAAATAGAAATACAGTAAAACATGCATTTAACATGTTCTATTCACAGTTATTTAGTTGGCAATACTGCATACCTTCGTGTTCAGGGGAGAACCTTGTAGAATCTGACGAACCATGAGCCTAATCTCACACCACAAAGAACACAGAAAGAACAACAAAAATTTAGAACTTCTTTTGAAAAACAGGACAAAAACAAAGTACCCTTAAAACCCAAAAACAAAAGATTTAAAATTTAACAACTCACAAGAATTTAGGCACAGTGAGTCAATGATGGAAATCAGTCAATTTACTTATGACCATATTTACTAAACCATAATGGACCCTAATGGGAATAGAAATAGGGGAACTGTTGTTTCCCTTTCCCATCCTTTCATGTGTGGATTTACACATTTAGGACACAAGTTTTGACGACTCCCTCACATAACTCAATTTCAGATTTCACCTCAATTCTCTACAGTAACTCAATTTCAGATTTCACCTCAATTCTCTACAAACCCTTTCCCTCTACGATCCCAGTGCTAGGAGGCTAGCTCCATTTACCTAACAAAGCAAACCCACCAAGACGGTACAATCCAAAACAGAAGTACATAATTCTTTTCCTCATACATTATGAATTGCAACGCTGAAAGAAAACCTCATTAGATTGTAGTGAGTGGGCCACACTAACATTACTTATCCCCAAATAAAACAGAAATGAGACACCAAAAGGCGTCAATGACACTGGTTTACCATGTCTAACATACTATTGTTTGCATAGAAAATATCTCCATTAAAAGCAAGAACAAAGTGTTTATCTGATCACTTGGAGGAATAAGCCCTTGAAATCAAAAGGCAAGTAGGGAATAAGAAAAGCAAACTGAACTCACATCAATGTCGTCGCCGTTAACTGAGCAGAATTGCCGAAATGGGTTCTGATGCAGACCCGAAAGGGTGAGCTTCGATGACCAGAACGGGGAGGAACCGCCATAAACTCTAAGGTAAGAGAACTTGTTCCTACCCTGAACCCAATACAAGTAAGAAAAGGAAGATAAAAGCGCCCATTGAGAAGGAACAAAGAAAAGGATTAGCATTTTACCGGATAAGACGAAAAGGAGCAAGGGACACAAGCCACCATCAGAGAAACAGACATGGTTGGTGGCTATGAAAAAGAACAATATGTCGTTCTAATTAGGCGACCAAAATTTCGGCTTCTGCTGTACTACATCAAATAAACCACGAAACGACATGTCGTTCGGGGGCCTCGGGGCCATATGTTTTGGTCGGGGCCGGCTGAAGCCATGAGCAACTTTGGTGCTTTGCCTAACGCCCCCCAACTTCAATCCGAGCTCCCAAATCTTTCCCTTTTTGTAATAATAGTACTGTTCTTTTAGTTATTTATTTTCCTTTTAACACTTTTTTTTCTTGGAAACCAAAAAGGAAAAAAAAAAAAAAACACTTAAAAAAAATCAAGAAGCCTATACAATAATATACTATTTTTTTAGCTGCTTTCGTATTTTTTTAAATTAGTTATTTTCATATGTGAAAAGTCAAACGAAATCTTATTGTTTAAATTTCAAAGAATTAAATACTCTAATTATGCATTATTTTTCCATATTTCCATAATTAATCTTTTTCAAAATGTATTTTCATAAGTAATCCATCTTTTAATGTAATATATTACCTAAAAATTTTAAAAAGAATGGATAGCTGTTTGTTTTAGCATTTTTTTTTTAACCAGTAATGTTTCTTATTTTTACTTACAAATAGATATCTACTTAGTTTTCGATTTTACACTACATTTTATAAAAAAAAAAAAAAAAAAATTACTCCAATTTATTTTTCATCTCTCTCTCTCTCTCTCTCTTCATATTCCTACGTACTTGTTTGCTTCGCCGTAAGTTGATTTCATGTAACATGTGTCCTTTTTTTTCCCCTCTTATTTCTTGTTACTTTATTGATTAATATTGTTATTTGAATTTTATAGTAGCTATTTTAGATTTTCTTTATTGTTGTTTAGTATTTATAATTTATACCTAAGAAATTAGAACAAATATGTCAAATAGAAAATATCCATCCAGATATGAGAAATTTGAGAAAAAGAGAAAAATAGAGTTTAATATTCCAAAATTCGTTACAAAATTTTTTAAAATTGCCCCTATTGGAGGATTCACTTAAGGCCTCAAAAATGCTTAAGCTGACTCTGGTTCTGGTTTGGAACTTTGGATAGAAATATAGCTTTACTTTGATTTATTCAAGTAGTGCCCAACCAATTGATATAGAGAGTATTTCTTTAAGTGTTCATATCATTCCTCGGGAGAAGATCGATTTAGAGCTTTGAAAAGAGTTCAATAGCGGAAAATCAAAACAAGTCGAGTGGTACTCACTATATAAGATTAGTTAATAAATTCAACACGATTATGGCAATTCAAAAGAGTGAGTTTTTTATTGTATAAGTCAACTGGTATTATATCATTGAGATTATTACAAATTTGTTCAATATCCAGATATGGCTCCATGAAGTAGGCAGTTTTTGTACCATGTAAAAATATCTAGTATCATTTTTCTCTTTCTATTAATTACATTTTAGTTAATTGATAATCAATTAAAATTTGGTAATATTTAAAGAAGAGACTTAATTGTAACAAATAACCAAATTGGTTAGTGGTAATCAAGTTAGTTAGATTTGTGGTTACCACTAGAAGGGAGGAAAATAAAGTAGCTCCTTCTATCTCTGAGAGGAAAAAAGGAAAAAAATGAGTTAGTACTTCATAAAAAAAAATGAAAGAGAAAAATAAAAAAAAAATAAAGAATAGAAAAATGATTAAAAAGGGAATAGGAAAAGCAAAAGAATAGGGGGGAAAAAAAAGAGAGAGGTGGAAAGGTTTAATTAACAAAAAGTAGATAATGGAAAATTCCTGAAGAAAAAAAAATGGAAAAAAACACAATAAGGGGAAAATGAATATATAATAGAAAAGAAATGAAAGAAGCAAACTCACTCGGCCAACGCACTAAAGTCCATTTGTATTGCAATTTTTACAAATAATCTAGTGACGAAAAACTATTAAATATATAATTTCGCCACTAAGAGGGTCTTTAGATCGTATTTTGTGGAATTGTTTTAGCAAAAACGTACAAAATGAAAAGCGTATAATTTCAAAAGTCCATATTTTTAGTAATATTAATTTGAGAAATTTTGGTGGACAAAAGTTTTATAAAAAGTCTAAGTGGATGTCACATTTTTAAATTTTATAGGAGAATGTCCATTTTTTAACACTTATAATTGAGGGATATTATCAGATTTTGTCCCATTTTTAAATTTTATAGGAGAATGTCCATTTTTTAAAACTTAAAATTGAAGGATATTTTCAAATTCCGTTTTTCGATAAATTGAGAGTGGTTAATAAATTCGCTAAAATTAATCGCAAATAAGAGGCAATGTTATGATTAATTATTACACATTAATTGTCCTTTTTTGTAAAAGTTTCTCATATGTGTTGATATTATAAGTTAACCAGTTTAATACATAAGGACTTTGTTACTAATTATCAGAACTAACTGGTAACCAATTATCATTCTTGTAACTGGTTACAATATTTTTGTTAAATGGTTACTTGTGACTAGTAACATGTGAGGGACTGATAACCATTAATCATATTAATGATTGGTAACCAGAGAAACTAGTAATCAGTGCCAAATTGGTAACTAAATTGGTTAATGCTAACTAGTAACCAAATTAGCTTTGTATGAAAATCAAAAACTAGTAACTAGTAATCAACTTGGAAACTGATAACTAGATTGGTTGGTAGTAGCTACTAGCCTTGTAACTACTCACTCCTTTGGAAACTAGTAATCAGATTGGTTATTGATTAAACTAGTAACCAATCACCAGCCTTGTACGTAGGCAAAAATTTGGAAATCAGTAATTAGAAAAACTACTAAACGGTAATCAATAACTATTAACCAAATTGTCTACTAGTAAATAGAGTAACAAATAACAAGTGAGTGACTAGATTGGTTATCAGTAACTGACTTGATAACTGATAATAAGATTGGTTACTGGTAGGTTACTAATCAATAGTCTTGTAACTAGTCAATAGTTTGGAAATCAATAACCATAGAA
This sequence comes from Trema orientale, assembly GCA_002914845.1. Taxonomy (NCBI): domain Eukaryota; kingdom Viridiplantae; phylum Streptophyta; class Magnoliopsida; order Rosales; family Cannabaceae; genus Trema; species Trema orientale. The sequence continues at coordinate 608,957 of JXTC01000126.1, forward strand.
ATTATTAACTAGTAGCAAATTGGTATTTAAATTGATTATCGGTTAACTATATTGGTCTAGTATGGAAACTACTAACCAGTAATCAGCTTCATAATTGATAAACAGATTGGTTACCAGTAGCTACCAGTCTTGTAACTACTCACTTCTTTAGAAATTAGTAACCAGATTGGTTACTAGTTAACTAATAATTAATTACCAATCTTGTAAGTGGTTAATAATCTAAAAACTAATGGCTAGAAAAACTAGTAAATATTAAACAAATTAGTTACTGGTAAGTAGAGTAACTAATAATAATTGAGTAACTAGATTGGTTACTGGTTAGTTATTGATAACCAATAACCAACTTGGTAACTGGTTACTAGTAGCTATTAATTACTAATTTTGTAACTAGTCACTACTTTGGAAACCAATAACTGATTACCAGTTTTATAAGCATCCACCAATCTAGAAACCAATAACATGATTGGTAACTGCTAGAAACTAGAAAATTAAGTAGTTTTCCATAGGTTATGAAGTGCTCATTATTTGTTGAGGTAATTGGTTACCTATGGTAGCTTAAAAAAATTTTGTTGGTAATCAAATGGCTTCTTATTTTATATAATGAAAAAAAAACTATAAAAATAATAAAAAAATCTTATTTTAAAAAAAAAGAGGATATTTTTCCCATTTCTTAAAAATTAAAGAAAATAAAAGCAGTACCTCGTATCTCTAAGAAAATAAAAAGTGTCGGAAAAAAAAATAAAATAGGAGAAAAAGGAGAAAAAATAGGTGAGGGAGGAGAATGATTTAATTGGAAGGGAGAAAAAAAGTAGAAAAGAGCAAAATAATTAAAAAAGAAAACAAAACTAAAAAATGGAAGAGAAAAACTAAAAACATATAATAAAAAGAAAGATGCTTGATATGAACAGAGGTATAAAAATGGGCCGCCCAGCCTAACTTTGTAGTCCGCTTGGCCAAAGCGTGGGTCGGGCAAGTTGGGCCCTAAATTAATTTTTTAATAGAAAAATTAATTTTTTAAATAGGGAAAAAAAAAAAAATCTTGCAGGCTCATACTTATGACTTATCTCTTAGGGAAGGGCTAGGACTTGGCCAAAGGAGTTTATGGTTAGGTCACGAGGTGCACAATCGAGCCGGGGGCCAGCCCATTTAGCTCTACCTATTTTTACACCTCTAATATAATCCTAAAAAGGGAAAGTACATAGTTTACAAATCAGGAGACCAATTAACTTCATAGTTTTGTTTCAGTGTACATAATAAAAGCTATTAAAAAGAGAAATTTCATAAAATATGCTCTATATATGGCCTAATTACTAGCATATGACCCTCCCAATAAAAGTTCAAAATATATGACTATAGGACAAAAATACCCTTAAAAGGACCTGTTTGGTGCGTGATTTGAAAATAGGTAATTTGAATAAGGTGTATTTAAGTTGAGAATCTGAAAATTGGTAAGGAAAATTTGTTTCCAAAAATGCGTTTGGTTGAGTATTTTCTTATTGGTTCTGAGTTTAAAAAATATGAAACTGTGTTTGGTTTTGTATTTAAAAATAAAATAATAAATTCATACATGTTTGGTTGAAATATTTTTAGATGTTATTTTTCTATAATAACATAAAATCTCTTTAAAAATACTTGTTTAAATACAACTAAAATATATCTTTTTTTCCTTTTTTTGTGAGATACATTATTGCATTAACTACAATATTGTTTTTTTTTTTTTGAGATACATGAACTACATTTTTTTGAAGATACACAACTTCAAATTTTAAGTTCATAATAAAAACATAATTAAATTTATTATATATAATATTAGTTTTGATGTGGATAAAGAGATTACATATGTCCGGCAATACTATCACATTTCACATGACCGTATGAGATTTCTTTTTTCGCTAATTACCATATAAGAGTAATTAGTCTCACATTGTACTATCCAATAGTACTAATAACGTGCAAACTACATTGCTAGGAACAAATAACAATATATGATCATTCTCATTCAATATTAAGTATACAATTAGTCTCACACTGTACAATGCTAACCAAATAAAAGAAACATTCTCAACAAGAGTATGTTTATAGCAGTCAAATAATATGATTCTACAAAGCAGGGAAGAAAAAGATTAGTATTAATTAATGACACTAGAAGCCATTATTCTCTCTTCATGATCTCGGATGAGGATGCTCAAACCACTCCAACCATTCCTCCAATCCATAGCAGTATCTATTTTCATCTTCCAACTACCCTCCATGGGACTGAACCATATACAACAGAGGTGGCATTAGTCTGCTACGAACTCATTGGTTTCTTTCAGACCAAATGGTCCATAGAGTGATTATGATCAGTCTAAAATCTTGTTTGACAACATATTTAGATAGCATTCAAGAAGACAAACTAAATCAAGCTGAGAAGTTTGAGACACAAATCAATCTTCATATTATTATCCAAAATAGCTCGAGCACCAGCACACAAAAATAAGGCATGAAAAATTGATTCAAAAGAATCACAATACATAGGAAAGTAACCATCAGACCTTATTTTCCTTCTAAAAATAGTGCCTTAAGTTCAAATAATACATCTGAAGCTCACCAAAAATGGTTGCTCTACCACTTATGTCACCATAAAATATTACATGTGCATATTGCCAATCACTTCGACCATTAATGGTGCCTCCTTCACAATTGATTTGAACCAGAAGATAATGAATGATGCCAAGGCAATCAAAATGGGATACTTACCCATGGTTGTTAGTGTGATTGTCTATTGAAGGAGTCATTATAAGATGTTAATTTATAATAGATAGAGAAAGGAACTATGAGAACTAATTATTATTGATATGCTGATAACCATGGAAGCCAAACATAACAAAAAAAAATGAATATCACATTTAATTAAGAGATAGCACTAAATGTAGCCAGAGAAAATTACTTATCTGCTAGTTATGGATAGTTTTCACCTAATCGATAGATATATGTAGCTGGTATAACAAAATTAGTAATAAAGAAACCAATTACGGTAAATTTTGTCAGGCCAAGTAAGGGGTATATATGCAAGAGATGGACTCGAGAAAAAAAAAAGTGATTAAACTACACAAAAAAAAAAAAAGAATCAAGAGGTCGGTATAGGACGAAATAAGCAAATTTTGCTCAACTGATTCAATTGGGCATAAGAAATTGACTGCCCTTCTCATCATCAAGGTTTCGTCTAGTCCTATAAGCCTTGTGAACTTATCAAATCAAAACCCATACCCCCACACCCCTATACATTTCAATCTGATCCACAAAACAAAGAATTGAAATCAATAACCCATACATTTGACAGCTGAAGCAAAAAATAATGTTAGGTTGAAAAGAACCGAGAAAATAGAAAAGAAAAATCTGAAATTACTTCTGTAACAATTCGATCTAATGATGGAACTCAAGCTAGATTGACCTCCACTTGCTCAAAAAAAAAATTCTCGAGTCATATGATGATGCTACGGTACAAAGAGATGGAGAAAAGAGAAAAAAGATAGAGATGTGCGGAAGATGGATGGCGTCCAGCGGCATGACGGAGAGTGAGGGCTCGAGAACATTGGGCGACAATCGGCAAGGTTAACAGAGAGGAAGAGGGAGAGGTTCATTCGGGAATGGAGAGAGAGAAGATCGGGTTCGGGACGAAGAGGGATGTGAGATTTGGGTTGAAGATTAGAAAACGTCAATTTGGCGTTTTCAAATTTCTGGATTTTTTTGTATCCATTTCCAAATTTTATTCTAAAAAACAGGCCACCAAATGCCAACTTTTGGCCTTGATTTTATTTTATTTTTTGTTTTGAAAACATAAAACAGGATTTGAAAAGAGTACCAAACAGGCCCTAAGTTTTTTGGTGTTAAAAAAATTCAAAAAAAAAAGAATCTCCTTGTTAGCTCCTTCACTTCCACAAAAGCTCTCCTCATCGTTTCTCCTCCCTTCTAACTCGACCGTCATCTTCTCTCTACCTGTCACTCGCTCATTCACGTCCACTCTCGCTCTATTCCTACCCTCTCATTCTATAAATTTCTCCCATAACATTTCTTTCGCTCTTAAAATCTCTCAAATTTCTCTCGCTCTCATTCTTCTCATGTGGGATTAAGAAATTTCTATGTTTAAATATCATAGATATAATTTAAAATAGTTTATATTCGAGTTTCGAGATGTTTTGTGATAGATTTTGTATTAAAAACTAGACGTAGCTCAATAACATCGAAAATTTTGATGAATTTTGACATAAAATTCAATGTCCATTCAATAAAAATTGAATAAATTAGCTGTATACCATTTTTTTTCCTCATTAATTAAATCTACTACCATATCACTTTTTTAAAATGAATTCTTGACAATCTTGATGGATTCGTAAACAATTCTTGACGTCAGCGGCAATCTTGATGAATTCTTGATGTATTTTTTTACGGATTATTGACGATTTTGATGGATTCTTGACATTGGTGGCAATCTTGACGGGTTCTTGATGAATTCTTGACGAATAAGAGACAATTTTGATGGATTCTTGACAGATTCTTGATGTCAGTGATAATCTTGACAGATTCTTGATGGATTCTTAATGGATTCTTGATGAATTCTTGACTAATTCCCTTCCAAAAGTGGTAGAATTTAATAGTAGTGATAAATTTAGTTAAATATTTAAAAAAAGTGGTAATTGTCTACTTAACCCTTGAAACTTAGATGAAGACTCTTTGATGATTGTATTTGAAAAAATACTGATGGTCATCGAAAAGGCATCGACAATTTTATAAATTTCGATGAACCATCAAATAAAATCGAATACCATCAAATATCGACTATGCATTGAAATTGCATCAAACAATAATCAAAAATCATTGAGTTCTGTCCATTTTATTTATTTTTTTCAAAAATCATAGAGCAGCCATCAAATTTCATCGAAAATTTCAATAATTTTTGGAGGTTTTCGATCTAAATTCAGTAAATTCTCGAAAATTGGCCCAAATTCATTTTTTTTTGGGGCCACAAATCAACCTGAAAACACCTAAAACTTCATTCCTAGACTATTTCTAACAATATCTACAACATTCAAATATAAAAATTGCTTACCCATTTGAAGAATTCCTCTTGTTCTTTGGGTATCTAATGCACCCTTACTTGAAGAGTTCTTTTTTTTTTTTCGGTGTGCAATACCTCTAGATGGGTCTCTTTATCATGTTGCTTTAGCTTTGATTGTTAAAAAAAACTATAAAGTTGAGAGAAAGTACAACATTGAAGAGGAGGTATAGAGGAAGAGAAAAACAAATAAAAGTTAAAAGTTAAAACATTTTGGGGGTAATTAAGTCTTTTTTGATAGATATAGTCATATTTTTTGAACAAATATTGAGTGAGGCACATGGTTGTAAATTAGGCACATTTGAAGCGTATTTGATGAAATTTCTCATTCAAAAAGTTTGTTTTAAATACAAGTCTATCAACGTATTTAGAGCTGTAAAAATGTGCTAGGCCAAACGGGCCAATCGCCTAAAAAATGATGCTCAGTCCCGACCTAGTCTTAAGGCCGAGTCGGGCTGTGCCATAGGTTTGAGCTTTTAAAAAAAATTAATTTTTAAAAATAAAAAACAGGTTTAGTCCCATTTATTTTTTTTTAAAAGAAAAGAATTAAAAAAATTAATTTTTTAAGAGAGGAGAATGACTTAATTGGAAGGGGAAAAAAAAGTAAAAAAGGCAAAAGAATTAAAAAAGAAAACAAAACGAAAAAATGGAAAAAAATATATGAAAAGTTAGAATAAAAAAGGGAGATACTTAGCATAAACCTACGAAGTGAAAGTACGAAGTATAGAGACCACTGGATCAGCTAACGTCATGATTTTGTTTCGCTCTATAGAATAAAAGTTATTTAACAAAAAATTTATTTTAATTACAAGTCTGCCATCGTGTTCTTTCGACTTAACAAGTAATGCTAGGAACACATATAATATACACACAAAACATACATACAATGATGTAGCATGTATTTTGAGCCACTCACATGCATAGAAAGGCCTCATTTCAAAAATCATGAGTGATTAAAATACATGCCACATCATTGTGTGTATATTATGTGTCTCTCTAGTATTACTCTTTTAATAAGATCAATCACATATGGTACAAAAATTACTTTTTTCTTTGGGTTTATTACATTAATAGCCCCTGAAATATACCTATTATACTACTTTGGTCCCTAAATTTTTAATAATAACCCTTGATTACAACAATGACTATTTTGTCACAGACCATTAAATATTTAGCAAATAAGTCATTACAAAGCACACAATTTGGTAACTGTAAGTTAAGAATGAGACTTCGAATTTTCAAGTTACACAGTAAACTGTAAAGACTTATGCAATTATTGCAACAATAACCAATGTTTTAACAGAAGTGAGTCATGTATAAAGCATACAGTTTGTAACTATGGTTGAGAACGAAATTCTCACTCGTAGAAATAAATAATGCCCAATTATACGCTTTATTTATGATTATTTTCTGTTGAAAAACTAAGAATTTGTGACAATTAGCTATTGGTCAATACAAGTTACGGTTTAATCAATATAATATTGGATACCTCCGATAAGGAGGACTTCTCAATGGTTATAATTTTTTTGTGACCATGAATAGATACTAAAAAAAATAGTGATAGCATTAAATTTTTTTGATGGTAATAAATAGCATTAAATTTTTTTGGCCAACCACCAAACTAATTACCACCGTAGGATACTAGATCTAACGGCCTAAACCATTGTAACCATCCATGAGTAAATATTGTTGTAACCATTTAAACCAAACTCCCTCCGATTGGAGGAAGTTTTAATAGTTACGTCTCCATGAGTAACCACTATTAAAATGCGTGTAATAATAAATTTATTATTTAAATTAGGGTACTACTAAGTTGACTTTCTAAAAAAGTTTTATAATATCAATGTCAATTAATTACAATAAATTTTGTTGCCCAACTATCAATTTAATTAAAACCGTTAGATTTTCATCCAATGACTAAAAAAACAGTAACCATCGATAGATAAATATAGCAGTAACCATTGAAACCTCACCCATATATATATGTATATTTATCGGAGGTAGCCTTAATTTTTTTTTTTTTAGGCAGCCTTGTCCGAATCCCTTTCTCCTCTTTCAGTTTTAACTCAGACCTAGAGAAGCCCAATGGAATAGCCCAGCCCCATTTAGTGTAGTCCTCAGGTTTAGAAATCAAAATAACTCTCTCGCATTCTTCTCTCTCAAAATAGCCGCCCCCCGCCCCTCCCTCTCTGCCTGTTTCTTCCTCTCTCGCCGTCTCTCTCACTCCCTGAGTCTCCCAAACTCTCGACGTCTCTCTCTATCGCCCTTACCCGTGAGTCTCCCTCACTCTCGGCTTCTCTCTCTCTCTCTCTTTCTCTCTCTCTTTCTCTTCCTTAGTTCAATAGTTTGATTTCTTACTCTGTTGTTATCTATCTGAGCTTGATGTTGAGATTATCTTGTTTGCTATTTAGTTTGAGATTGATGAATTTCTTATCTGTGATTGATATTGTTTACTTTGTTTTATCTTAAAAATTTTGAGATAATGCTTTTGGAGTATAGATAAATGTCTTTACTGTCTGTTGCTTTAGTTTCTGCACATTTCTGATTGTGGTCATACGTTAAAAAAATTTAAGCTGCTTGTAGGTATCTTTCTATATATCCCTTAACATTGTGGTTTATGGAAATACTTTATTACTTTTCTAATTCTTTACGATTTCATTTGGTGGTTTTGTTGTTTCGGAGTTTGGAATTCAAGTGATATACAAATGTTAAATAATTTGTGTTTTGTTTTGTTTATGCTGAAAAAAGGTGAGTTTTTACACCCCCACCCAAAAAAAAATAAAATGACATACTTAGCCCCCAATTTGTATAAATCCAGGCCCAGTCCAGGGAAAAGCCCCAACTTCAAAAACTCAGTCATGTTCAATAATTTTTACAAGTGGATGTATGAGGGTGTTTTTACTTATTATTATGCTCAGAAAACTTTGTATATATGAGAACACTTTAAAAACTGTATTTGATTTGGATTTGCCTATCTTCTTCTCTAAACAAGGTTGATATTTTATTAACTAAATTGTTAATTTGGATAAATGTATGTTTTCAAAGAATGGCTTTGACAGAACTTTTGATGATGATTATGCTTGATCATGTTCTTATGAACTTTTATAAGGATATCGTTTTTAATATTATCAGCTGTTGTTTTTATAAGAATTTTCTAAACGGGATTTTGTCCAATATTTCCATAAAATAATTTATGGATTTCCCACTCATTGAGTTGGGATTTGGGTTGTGACAGGTCTGATGAACCGGCTGAACCAATCCTCCAGTTTGGTTTACTGGTAGGGGGGGTTCAGACCGGCCAAAACCTTGGATACCCCTACCCACTGGTACCTCATTTTACTCTATCCTGTTTTCTTTTTCAACCCCATTTTCGCTTTCAAACATTTTTTTTTTTGAATAGTTTGTATAACTTTTAAGTTTTTTCGTTTAAAGATTTTGCTTTTGTTCTTCCTTTTTATTTTATTGAAATTTCTTGTTTGGCCATGTTGCCAGGGTTAAATGCATTTTACTGTTTGTTAGTTTTCCTCTGATGGACTTTTTTTTAACCATGAGATTTGGGGTTCTGGAAGAATTGGAATATTGTGTGTCATGATTATCTAATGACTATTTTTTATTTGAGATGGTGAATTTTGATTAAAGTTCCATTGTATTTTTTCTGGCTGTTGTACTTGGATAAAATCATAAATCTATTGATCTGAGTACATTTTTTAACTTAAGATTTTGCAAGCCTGAGATGCCCCATCATTCTTTTACATTTTGTATCTCTGTCGTTGATATTTTCTGGTAATGGTTTCGGATATATCCATGTATTTTCCAATTGCATCTTCTGTTTTCGATAGTTTATGTAAATGGGTGTTCATAATAAACGGTTGGCCTTGCTATTTTGTAGCATGATTATCTAATGACTATTTTGTATTTCAGATGGTGAAATTTGATTAGAGATTCCACTGTTATTTAAGGCTTTAATACCAGGATGTAGTCATAAATTTAGTGCTCTAAGTGGCTGAAATACCTGGTCTTCCTTTTTTTTTCCTTTCCGTATTGTCTATCGTTAATTTATGTCGAAATGTTTCGGATTTATCCCATGTATTTTCTGATTACTGATTCAATGAGGTTCCTGAAAATCAACTTCTTTTTGTTTTGATAGATTCTGTAAATGGGTGTTCAAAATAAAGGGTTGGCCTTGCTAAAGGAGAATAAAATTGAAGATGACGATAACGTGGATTTCGATGAAGAAGTGTCTGAATCTGAATCTGGGTCTGAATTTGAATCCGAATCAGAAGAAGAAGAAGATGAAGATGTGAAATTGGCAGAGCCATCAAAGAATGCCATTTACAACACTGATGGTATCCTTGATAAACTTGGAGATATTAGCTGGCCAGAGAATGTGGGGTGGATACACAAGCTCTCCATTGACATTGATCAAGAGCAACAGGTGGATGTGAATGATGACCTGGCCAGGGAGCTTGCTTTCTACAATCAAGCTCTTGAGGGAACAAAGAAGGCATTTGAGAAGCTTCAGTCAATGGGGCTTCCTTTTCTCAGGCCTGCTGACTATTATGCGGAGATGGTGAAGACAGATTCCCACATGGAGAAAGTTAAGGGCCGGCTGTTGGCGGAGAAGAGGAAGATTGAGGAGGCTGAGGAGAGAAGGAAAGCTAGAGAGTCAAAGAAATTGGCTAAAGAGATCCAAGCCCAGAAGCAGAAAGAGAGAAATAAGCAGAAAAAGGAGGAGATTGAATCTGTTAAAAAGTGGAGGAAGCAGAGGCAGCAGAGTGGGTTTGCCGGCGGGGACAAAGATGGTGAGATGGATTTTTCCTTTGAAGATGGAAAATCCTTTGAGAGGTCAAATAAGAAGAGGCCAGGTGTGGCTCCTGGAGATCGATCTGGAGGGAAAACAAGACAAGTTGGGAAGGGAAAGAAACCACAGAAGAGGAATTTCAGGGATTCCAAGTTTGGATTTGGAGGCAAGAAAGCTTTGAAGAAGCAGAACACAGCTGAAACCACCAACGAATTCCGAGACTTCAATAAAGGTCATGCTTCTGGAAACAAGAAAAGGAAAAGGTGAGAGAATCTTCTGTTGGGTTCTTTTCTGGAGGTGAAACCAGTTAATCAATTAATTTATGCCTGAAAGGGCTTTATCCTGAAGAGCAACTGTTTGTTTTTGTTGCTCTGTTCTGATAGTTTTGCGACCTTGAAGTAAACTGTTATTTGGATTCTGTTGCTAGTATAAGATTATCATAGTTTCGTAGTTTCATCTTTTCATATTTCAGGCCAAAATTTGGTGTTTTATGCTTACATATGTTTCCATAGGTTTTTAACTTAGTATTTGTCTTGAGATGTTTTTAAAACACACACAACTTGAAGCTGGGATTTGTAACCTCTGTTCCAGTCACTTCTAAAATCAAAATGCGGTGCCGCAGTTCAGATGCATGTCTTTTGAATTGAAAATCTCCACTCTCCACCCCTGATTTAAGACGAGTCCCCCGTGCACTCCACAATCAATCGGTACATAAAACCCCAAAGAAACATGAAACGACCAGAGTATGGGCAATCCATTGTATATGTTTCAACGCTTTTTGAAATTATTTTACTTGATTCCTTTAAGAAAAGGACAAGTGAAGTTATTAACAAAGAGTAATTTGTGATTGACCTTAGCCAAGATCATAACAATTTAAGATCATTGGTTGGTTAAATTTTTGTTTTGGATAAACTAATATAAAGCATGATGTCGGCTCTTTTGTGCCTATCCGTGTATGTATATTATATATATGGGCATATCGTTTTGGCCAATGAAAATTTATTATGTAAAAAAATAAGAGAAAGAAATAATAATAATGATGTACGTCTTTTCATGTGTCTTCGTTGGATCACCATTAAATGACGATTCAATGATTAAAAAAAAAATCTACATGTAAAAGAAAAAATACCTATTGAATATATATATATATCTATAAATATTGATAGCCATGGAACTTATGCATATAATTTAAAAGGAAACATTTTTTTTTTCTTTTTGCATCGGGCAATATGAGGAATACTAAATTCTTTGCACCATATACTATTATCAACTTGTGCTTTGTATGATCACATGAACCGACCCCCACCTCCTGAAAAAAAGGTCCAAATTTTGATAAATTAGTCTACACAATATTTGAAGCATGAATCTGTCATCCTAGTGTGTATATATATATATATATATATTTTCCTGTATTGTCACTATGACACGAAGGGTTTTGATATTTTCTTCCCATAACTTGCAAGAGCTGTAGAATGACATTAATTACTTACTCATTCTCTAGGAGAAATTAGGTCATATATGCACAAAGGTAGCTCTATTTTGGCCCGTGTACCAATTTTAAAAAAACTCTGAAAAATATGCATTTGGACGAAAATGCCCCTAAAAATCGTAAGTAAAACTATGCCCTAATTTCAATATGCTCACTTCCCTCTCTCACACAGTTATCCTTCTTCTCGTCGAATTTTCCCTCTTTTAATCTCAGCTCAGTTCCCGTCAAAATCTCGTCGAAATCTCAGTTCCCTCATTTTCATCTGTTTGCATCTTGTGCAATAGCTGCTATATCTCCGTCATTTTCACAGTTTAGTTCTTCACTGGAATCTCATTCAAGAGGCTGCTATATCGCTCGATAAATCGAAGCCGAAGACGAAAAATTGGAAAGGCCAGAAACGAAATCAAGCCGAAGCACCCCCGATAAAAGCCAGAAAAATGACGGAACAAAAAAAGGTAAGAAACTAGGTTGAATTATCGATTATATTTCGATTCGTGTTCGATTATTTTCGATTCACTTCGATACTAATTCCTCTACATTCTGATGCATTTTTGATTCTTATTTGAAATAAAATTTCTATTAAAATTCATATATATTCGGTATTAGTTCGATGTATTTTTGATTATAATTCGAGTTAATTTCGATGCATGTGGGGTAAAAGATTTCGACGGATATTCGAGTTCGATTCGATGAGTTTCAATGATGTGATTGTTCCCTTTAATCCAGTTCGATGAAGTTTCGATGCTTATTCGACTATGATTCGATTCTTGTTTATCTTTCGTGTTGTCGATTTTATTTTGATTTTATTTCGATGATTTTTCGATTGTATTTCGACGTCTTCTGTTTTTCGATTCATTTCGATGATGAATTTCGAGGATTTCGCCAATTTTAAGTGTTACTGTAATTTTACGCGTTTGGAATCGAAATAGCATCGAAACTCACTGTATCGAAAATTCGATGGTTTTCGATGCTATTCGATGCATTTCGATTCCATTTCGATGGACTTTGATTATATTGAAATTTTTTCTTCTCTAATTTTTTTTTTCCCGTATATGCAGAACCCAAAGTCTAAGCTCATTGTATCCATTGAGAATCATTTTCCTGGAAGGGTTACTATAAAGCGAACATCGGTTATGACGAAGATCAAGCAAAAGTTCGAGAAGTATGGCTTGATGGAGAGGGCAAATGATTGCCTATTTAAGCAATTTTTTGTTGCTCCTCCAATACAAGCATCTGGAGTACTTCTATACCATTTATTGTTGAGGATGGTGAAATCCAGAAATCCCAAGGAGTTGCAATTTTACATTGGGGATAACAATTTGAGGTTTGGACTTGGTGAGTTTGCGTTGATAACAAACTTGAATTTTGGGAAGGATCCAGATGTGATGAAGCTCAAATCTATATCTGCTAGCACCAGGCTCAGAGAGACATACCTGAATAACAAAGCCATGGTGAGATCCGGTGAATTGGAAGCGGCATTTCTAAATTGTGAAGAGAAGTAGAACGTGTGGAAGTTGGGTTTGTGCTACTTGGTTGACGGGCTCTTGATGGCACAAGAGTCAGGCACAAAGATTCAAATGGATATGCTGTCATTTGTAGAGAATGAGGAGGATTTTTTCAATTATCCATGGGAAAGGCGATCCTATGAAAGGACTTTCTATAGTTTGAATAAAGACATGAATCACCAAAGGAAAAATTATATTAATAAGATTAAAAAGAATAAGAAGGTGAAGGAAGCTCAATATATTGTGCATGGGTTTAGCATCGCTCTGTAGTACTGGGCTTATGAGACTATCCCCAAGTTGACTGGTGCATTTGCCGATAATCTTGGCATAAAAATCCCAAGACTGCTATCATGGATAAGCAACAAAACGCCATCACAAAAGGATTGTGAAGACGTATTGAAGATTAAGAAAGTAAGTACATAATATTCTTTAAATGGTTTAATATTAATTTGTTAACTATCTTAGTTAGTTGATGTTAATTTATGAACTTTACAGCTTGTAACGAAGGCGATATTGAATCCACGAGAGACTGAGAAGCAATTCTATGCCAGCATATATCATGATCCACACTTCAGCCTCGGCGCTACTGGAGTTGAGGCAGAAGGAATTGAAGGTGACGAGGAAGATGAAAACAATAAAGAGGCAGCCGAAGCAAAGCAAGCTGCTGAGGAGGCTGGCTTATTTGATGCGCCGACGGATGAACCAGAGGAGCAACCATCAGACAATCTGCCTCGGTCACATACACTGTATATTGAGCTGAAGAATGACATCGCAGAACTGAAGGCTAACCAGGCTGAGTTGAAGGCAAACCAGGCGGCAATGAATGATAAATTGGATAGGTTGCTGAAGATGGTATAGGAAATGATAGCGCAACCGAAGCCACGCAGTAATGCTGAAGATGCCACCAATTCTGATGTGCTTCCTGAAGGGTATGAACCTGGGGATGATATAGTATTATGGACTCCCACTACATAAAGAGCACCTGAACAGACAGCCCCTGAACAACAGCAAACTCCAGACGTGAAAGATGTACAGCCAAATGAGATTGCTGGAGTTCAGTTTCGCAGGAAGAAGCGGGTAGCCCAGAGGACGAAGAGTCTTATTGACTATACCGATCCCTCCAACAAGAAGTTTAAGGTCAACGATCCATGCAAACCAGACCCTTTCTGGAAAATTGAGAAGCAACAACAAGATACATTCAGGAAATGGGTTGCTGGATCCATTGACAATCGGAAACCGATCCAGCTTGCCACTGGTGAGGCATCTGTGCTATTCTTCTTGGATCTCCAAACCCGTTGGAAGTGGCTTGCAGATAAGCTAATATGATCTATTATGTAAATTTACAAGTTTATGTCATTTTATATTTTCCCTTAATATTAATTGTATTTCGTTCATTATACAGCATATTGATGCGGTGTTTTGGTTGATACGAGAACGACTTTAGTTCTTTCCAAAGACGTTTAGGTAGAAGGTAGCTATTGCTGACCCGATCTTTCCCGCTTGTATGAATGGTCGGTGGAATGCTTTCAAGAAAAGCTCTAACAAATCAAAATTTAAGTGGGATGACCAGCTTACCGACTACTCCAAAGGAGATTCAAACAACTTTCAACGTCCTTGGGTGGAGGTTGATCAGGTGTATTGCCCGTTCAATATCAGTACAAATCATTGAGTCCTTCTGGAGGTCGATCTTCCTGTGCATGTGATCAGTGTATATGACTCTGATCAAGTATTGTACAATGCTACATCAATGGAGGAAGCCATGGCTCCGATGGTGAAGATGTTTCCATATTTTCTGCTGTCTATCCCTGAGATTGCTGATCGAGCCGATCTAGACTTGGTTACTCTGTAGAAACCTCGGGATTTTGATCTGAGAAGGTTGCCTCCGGAGGACGTGCCATAAACAAGGAAGAGGTATTTCAAAACGGTCCTTTAATTTGAGAAGCAAATATTTAATTTTTCGGTCTCACACTAACTATAGTAATTTCCGTTTGCAGTGGAGATTGTGGAATTTTTGTAGTGAAGCACTTGGAATGCATCCTGGCCGATCTTCCACTGAAATCCGTAGTTGATGACATACTTCAATTTTCAAAAGACAAATTATGTGTCGATTTATTTTACCATAACTTAGAGCCATAGATATTGTATATGAATTAAATACTCAGTTGGAAAATGTATATGATTAATTTTTTTTTTAAATAACAGGTTATAATTTTATCGAAAAAACAATGAGATTAATTCCTAGAATAGCTTTACTCGAATTTCGATGCATTTCGATTCAATTCGATTAAGTTTTGATTCATTTCGACGTTTTTTCGATTTCATTTCGACTGTATTTCGATGCTACTGTTGAGATGTACATCAAACGAAATCTCGATCCAATTAGATGACATTTCGATGCTTGTTCGATTTATTTTCGATTTCATTTCGACTCTATTTCGATGCTACTCTTTATCTATACATCAAACGAAATCTCGATCCAATTAGATGACATTTCGATTCGTTTTCGATTTCATTTCAATTACATTTCGACTGTATTTCGATGCTATCCAAATCTATACAATAAACGAAATCTCGATCCAATTAGATGACATTTCGATTCTTTTTCGATTTTATTTCGATTTCATTTCGATTGCATTTCGACTGAATTCGACGGCTGCCATTTTGTTTCACTTGCTTTTACGTGTTTTTTCTCGAATATTCGACGGATTTCGATTGCATTTCGATGTTTTTCGACTATTGAAAATCTAACATAAATTAATATCATTTTAATTAACTGAATATTCAAATATAACTTATATGAAATTTAAAATTTCAAAAATATTATTTGCAGTGCCAAAGCTAAAATCATAAAATAATTCTTGAGGCCTAATTTGTTCTATGATTACAAATAACTCCTCATGCCTAATTTGTTATTGTTGCCTGAGTTGCTGCTTGCGTTGAAGATGTAGGCATCATGTACCTACAAGTTGCCCGATTGTGGCCTTTTTCTCCACAACGGCTGCAATGACGAAGAAGTTTGCTCTTCTCCCCTTGAGACTTTCTACGTTTTGTTTTCGGCCGTCCAGGCTTCGGTTTATAAGGAGGCGATTCCACGATACGCCTGCTAATATCATCTGGTACGTCCCACTCTTCTTTATTTCCCACTGGATATATAGTCTCTGCATATGAGTGCAGCCATGCGTCAACTATATAATACCGGGAACACAAGGTGTATGGATTGATGCGTCGACACAGAACAGCCGCCAATGCATGCGTACATGGTAGACCTGTCAAATCAAATTTCCTACAACTGCAAGTCTTTGTCTGTAAGTTTACTTGATCATCTCTATCACCGTCCATGACATAAAACTCATAATGGTTGAGGGGCTGAACAATCAAAGTCTTTGCAGCCTCAATACGGTTCTCCAATTTCGTTTCAATCTTTTTCGCTAACGATTTATTGGATTCCATTGCCAATGTTCGCCTTTCAAAGAACCAATTTTGAAGTGTATACCTCAGAAACTCAGCCAATGTTGTGATGGGATACTTCCGTGCATCTCTACTCGTATTGTTAAAGCTCTCAGCATTATTACTTGTCATGATATCATAACGAAGGGCAGAGAAGTTTGCACAGCTCTATTTCTCAATGCCTATTTCTTCTAAATAAGTAGCAATGGCTTCATCCTTGACCTTGATCTTCTCAAAATGATGAAGAAAGTCACTCATCCTATAGGATTTTGCCGCCAAGAAGTATTCACTATGGCAATGATCAGTCTTGAATTTTGCTTGGATATTCATACCAATATAATATATGCAAGCTCCGTGATGTGCTTCAGGGAACACAGTGGATAATGCATTCGCAATACTTAGGTGTCGGTCAGATACGAATACCAAGTTCTCAACATCTCCAATTGCTTCCTTTAGTTTCATGATAAAATACATCCAGGAGTCGTTATTCTCTGAGTCGACTGCTCCAAATGCAACAGGATACAACTGCCTGTTTGCATCTTGTGCAATAGCAGTCAACATTGTCCCTCCACAATTTGTTTTCAAGAAAGATCCATCCACACACAGCACAAGACGGCATGCTGCTCTAAAGCCCCGAATAGATGCACCCAATGACATGAATAAATACTTGGAACGTCCCATCTCATCGGTCTCTAAATGAGTTACTGTTCCCGGATTAGTCTTCTCCAACATATATAGGTAAGAAGGCAGCTTTTGGTATGAACCATCCACTGTTCCCCTGACATACACAAGTGCTTTTTCCCTACATCTCCATGCCTTTTCATATGTCATGTTAATCCTATAGTCTTTAGAAAAATCGTCGATTATTGATCGAGGGACATAATTAGGGTTGCTTGGATTTGTGTATTTTCTCTTAATGC
Organism: Trema orientale; assembly: GCA_002914845.1. Taxonomy (NCBI): domain Eukaryota; kingdom Viridiplantae; phylum Streptophyta; class Magnoliopsida; order Rosales; family Cannabaceae; genus Trema; species Trema orientale. Next base: position 626,214 of record JXTC01000126.1, read on the forward strand.
AATGTCCAATAACCTATAGTGCCACTTGTCTGTTGTCCTTATGCCTTATTGCTAATGAACACGTGTGTTCAGGGACATATCTTCGCACCTCAAACATGTCAGACTGGTCCACTTTTCTAGCTCGCAACCGCCACGTACAATTGTCGTCTATACATATTATAAACCAACAGTCTTTGCCTGATTTCTTCACCTTGAACTCAAAATTGGACTTCATTGCATATAACTGCAGCTTCAGTTTCAAGTCTTCCTTATTCTCAAATAGTTGGCCGATCACGATTTTCACTGAATTAGAAGATCCAGCTGATAAGTTGTTAGGGGTTCCCTCTGGCAATTCTCCCTCCAAAAACAAGGGAGCACTCCACTTCGATGCATTATCTACTATTCTTACTCTATGCACTCGACTACTTGAAATCCCTGCTGTTGTTCCTAGAGTCTCAGGAACTTTACTTGACTCTCCTCGTTCAGGTATACTTAACCGCAATCTCGTCCTGTTCGTTGCAGGTCCCTTCTCATTATTTGCTCTGCTCAAACCATCGTCATTGGTGTTTAAGTTAACACTATCACCAAAGTATTCCTTTAACTCTTCTGGACGCATGTTTTCTGCACCAAAACCCCAATCATAGTAATTGTCATTATCATCCCTTATACATACTTCTGGAGGACACATTGCCACTGCAGGTGGAGTTGGATCTACCTCTTCGACGTCTATTTTCTCTGCACCTATTTCAGGCACAAATGAAGCATTTTGACTGCAACCCTCACCCAAAGGACACAACTTCGGTAAAATGAAAACACATAAAGGAGTACGGTGCTAAATAGAGTAAGACATCTCCTCAAGCCAAATTTGTAGGTCACTATCAGTACTAATCTTCATTGGAGGAATAGGAATGCCATCTCCACCGCCACATTTATAAACAACCTTAAGTTTTAAATCAAAACGATTTTTATCAACTCCAATCACCTCATACAGCTTATCTAAAAGGGTCACAAAAGAAATACCCTTCCAAACACTCATGGCCTTACTTTCTTTAGCAATATAAGACCATAATATTTTTTCTGACAAAAACATCCATTCACCGTTATACAAAACTATGATGTTGAAACGTGACCCTGCATATAAAACAGAAATTAGATTCATCTGGTATACGAAATCAACAAATAAATCATAAAATTTGTAAAGGAAAAATTTAGACCTGCCATCGAAATTTAGTCGAAACAGGCTCGAAAATCATCGACAATCGTCGAAATTTAGTCGAAATAGGCTCGAAAATCATCGAACATACATCGAAGATTATCGAAAAAACTTGATCGAAACAAACATCGAAATAAATCGAAAATGATCGAAAATTAATCGAAAAGTCATCGAAATGAATCGAAACTAATCGAAAAAATGTAATCGAAATACTCACAAAAAATGAGTCGAAAATGAGTCGAAAATGTGTCGAAACTTCGAGTTACATCGAATACAATCGAAATACAGTCGAAAAAAATATTACATCTCAGACGTCATCGAAATAGAGTCGAAATATAATCGAAAATTCGACGCTTATCGTGCCCCCGAGTTGTATTTTTCCAGAATTTTGCAGATATTTCCAGAAAACAACTTTTAATGTATAAATTATGCTCCTAACATATCGAAACTTAGTTAAAAACCATTTCAAACAGTACCCATAACATTTGAACACATTAATTACATACCCATTTTACGGATTTGCTTCGTCCGTCTTCTCGCTTCTTCTTTTTTCTGTTTTTCAACTTTTATCCTTTTCTTCTTTTTCTGCTCTTAGAATTTCAGCTCCTTAGACAGTGTGATAACTTGAGGAATGAGATTAGAGAAAAGATTATGACGATATAGAGGGAGGAATGACGAGCTTCAGCTAGGTTAAAGAGGAGAAGAGATGCATATACATTGTAAACCAAATATTAAGGGTAGAAGTGTCATTTCAGGTGAATATATGCATATATTTCAGAGTATTATTGAGGGAAGCATAGGGCCCAAAATATACCTATTATGATGCATATTTAACCTAATTTCTCTTCTCTAGGCAGTCCCCACCTTGACTACTGTCAAGTAATCCTTAAAGAACAAGATCAAAATAATATGGTAATTCTGGCTAATAACATAATATAATTTCTGTGACAACCTCGAACAGCTTAGGTGGATAATACTTGACAATCAAAAGGACAAAAAATGATTACGAGAGCCATAAGGTCACACTTTTCCTTGCATTGGATAATATTTTCACACAAATCGTCTTCTGTTTTCAGTGACAATTTTCAAGTTTTTGGTTATAAAACCTAGAAAAATGAATCTGTATTCGAATGATGCACTAAATCCATAAGAAAACGTCAAGAACTCTTATTAAGATATTTCAACATAAAGCTTGATTATTTATAACCCAATTTTTCACTTAAAAAAAATTGCTCGCCGTGTGGCAAGCACCACATATAATTAGATTATTTTTATAATGATGACATAATCTAATTGATTGGATAGTTAGAACATTGATTCTTGATCCATTCACAACATAAAAATCGATAATTACATAGAGATACCATGACAGCGATTTCAATGTACGTCTATGAACACGACGAAATGAGGTATCTAATTAATTTCAATCGTTGTTACTTATTTTCCTTTAAAAAATAAAATAAATAAGAGGCCTATTGTTGTTTCAACTCATATTCCATTACTTTCCAGCTTTGATTATCTGATATTTCAACAAAATCATTAACAACCCAAGTTTCAACTTGAATACGTGCTCATGCAAATTGTTTGGCTAATGAAACAATTGTAGATTTATCTAGTTGAAATTCGTTATAATTCGTACGAAGAACATGGAACTATTTCGAGACAAAGTTGACTTATTTTTCAGAGACTACTTTACATAATGATTTTTCAGAAGCAGATAATAACTATAATTACAAGTCCTAATAACAATTAGTAAAGTAACAATTTGTACCTAAACTGCATGTATGGCTGTTTTTCTTTTCTTGTATGGTATTATTAACGTAAGCTCAGCTGTAATCTAAAATAGATATCATTATCAAGTCCAGCTCACCCAATAAGCAGCTAGCAAAGCCACCTATACATGAAACATTAGAACATATATAGCCAATAAACTACAACTACATAAACGTTTTTGCGCATAAGAACAGACTTAATATATCACTCGAAACCTTAATTAGTTTTTTTTTATTATTTTTTTTTTTCGACGTAAGCTTAGTTATTTTCACCATGCACTGTCCAACAAATTCTGCATGAATATTAATGTTTTATTATATACTATATAATATAATACAGATGGATTAGCTTAAACTCTGTAAACAAAATACAAGTATATATATATATATATGTAAGGCACCAATCCAGTATATATCTATATATATATATATAGGCTAAACGAACGTTATATTGTCACTCCCATAACATTGAGAAAACTCCCAGGAGCCCCTATGTCTATGGATATCCGAATATGCTCCACCTAGCTAACTTCAAAAGATGCTTTGCTCGGAATCTCCACTACACTTTCCTATGACAGTTTAAATGCATATGTAATAAACTCTCCGTTTCACATCTTTTTCTTTTTTTCCTTTTTCCAATAAAACCAGTGTTCAAACACCATTCTTGCTAAACAACCTTTTCGAGAGTTGTTATTAGTGTCTGTACATATATCCAATCATCTCTTTTCTTTTTGTATGGTCTTTTTGTTCAAGTTTTTTTGGATATTTTCTCTACACCCTTTATTATCTTTTTTTTTTTTTTTTTTTCATTTCTCATCTTAATCTTTCCCTAGCCTTCCATTCTATCTAAGATAGCATACACAAACATATATATATATATATATATATTATATCATATATACATAAGTATATAGGTGTACTTGTGTACATTTGTGTATATAATAAACCAAAAACAGAAAATAACTAGATCTTTATTTGGGAGTATTTTAACCATTTTTTCTTTCTTTTTTTTTTTTGGTGCACATCAAAATATACAGAAAATAAGAAAGAGGTTTAGAAACCAAACATAAACATTTTTTCTTTCCCCAGTACTTGCAAAACTTTGGAGTTCATGCATATGGTTAGTTGTGTATAGTATTCTCTGTTTCATTCATTTTTTTAGTATAAAATCACAAGCAGATAGTAGCTGCTGCTGATATTGATCATGGCATCAGCATCAGAAGGTGATTATCAGAGTGTAGTGGTGATTCTAGATACATCTAGAGATGATAGCATGAAAGCAATCGGAGGGGTCCTGGAAGATTTCTCACTCAAATCTGGAGATGACCTTACACTTATTGCTGTTCTTCACCAGGTTAATAGTCCTAGTACGTTTCCTATCTCGGGAGCTCTAAAACGATATTGTAAGACTTAAAACTCATTATGTCTTTATATTGTTTTCCTAGTTAGTAAACTTAGGACATAAAACAATGGTAAAGCATCTTCTTAGCTCAAAGGATATGTATAGATAAAGATGAGATGATGCACATACACATATACTGGCACACATACAATTTGCTGACTTCAGTTTTTCTTTTTTTGGACTCCAAACATTATGTTCTAGTGGGATACACGGTAAGTGTGGATTCTGGTTCAATGTTCGGAACGAACCAAAAAATTGTTGAGGAAGCACGAGCCAGTAAAGAAGTCGAGTACTATAACAAACCAGAGATAAAGAAAATTACTAAGAAATGTGATACAGAGCAGGTAAGAAACTCTTTTTGCAGCCTATCACCATATAAGCCACGTAATTAAAGACATAGATTTATCTATTAATGTACTGCTTTTTATTGGTAAT
>JXTC01000126.1:649030-660214 GCA_002914845.1 Trema orientale
ATTTTACCAGTCCTAAGTCGAGTGGCGTCTCCCGATCTCACTAAATATTTTTACGAATATCATTACGTACGTGTGTGGGATCGGGGGATGTCACATATATAATATAAAAAACTGAATCTAACTAAAAGGATTTTAACATTTTTCATGGATTTTCTTTTTTTTTTTTTTTGAAAATACGGATTTTTTTTAATATCAAGAATGATAGATTTCATCAAAAGTATTCAAAGGGGTGTATTAAAAACTAATATTGTAGTTAAGAATAAATATTCTAGTTGTTTAATGTCTATTTTATCCATTTATATCATTTCATACATGGTTATTTTTATTACAAATTACTTTTTAGGGGATTACAGATGCACTCCGTCTTAGCATAAAGACACCCTATTAATAAATAAAATGACTAAAATAGATATGTAGGGGGGAGGGGGGAGGGGAGAAGAGAAAAAAGAAAAGTACCCCATTTTCATTCTTCTTCTCTTTCAATTTCCCATGAATATTCCCATTTATAATTCTCTTCCATCTTTTGTTTTATTCTTTCTTTTTTCAATTTCTTTTTATGCGTAACTCATCTGCTCTATTTCTAATTTCTTTGATAATCTCTTTAATCTTAAATTAAAGTAGAGCAAGTGAAATTTATTTATTTTGTACTTAATTTTCTTTGTTTTGTTCTTTTAATTTTTTTTTTCCAGATTCTTATTTTTCATTTTCTCGTGTAAATTGTTTGTTTCTCCCATAGATTTTTTGTTCAATTATTCAATATTTTCATCCTAAAAATTAAGAACTAGCAATAGTTCATAGATTTGCGAGGAAGAAAGTTGGCTTTAGAAGATGCTTGATACTTTTAACATGGCTTTTAAGTCTTGTCCTAACTTATCTTTTTATTTATTATAGAGGTACCTTAATAATTGTGTGGGGTGTAAATATAGCTCCTCTTAATTTTTATATGAGGGGTGGGAAGAGAACAAAAGGGGTGACTATAACAAAACCTACATATGTGTGAACTATTTACCAAAATATACAATATAATTTGGACAAATTACATATTTACCCCTTGAACTATTGTCTATGCAAAATTTTACCTTCTAAACAATTTTTCTTTGCAAGAATTTCTCCGAACTATTCGATTATGTAAAAAATTCCCCTTTTGTTACATTTCGTTCATAGCTCAGACGAAATTATGACGTGTCACCCTAAAATAAGGTTAGATTAAACTTTTATCATTACATACCCTTAGATTTGGCGCTAATTTTTCTATTTTTCCACTCACAGTGTATCTTCTTCTCTAAAAAAACTAGCTCCTAACTTTCATTAAAGCTAAAAATTAGCCTATTCTATTACATTTTGTCTACACTAATGTCTTCAATTTGTATATAATTTGTTACTCCATTTCTGTCCAGATCCAAATGTAGCTCTGAACTCACCTCCATAGATCTATCTCAGCAGAGCTTGTACGGATCCATTTCGGATATTTCCAACTTGGGTCCTTGCTCGAGCTTGAAGTCTTTGAATCTCTTATCCAACTCTTTTGATTTTAATGTGAAGGACTCGTCGTCAGCAGCCATGGCCGGTCTCTGGGTCGTGTTTCGGGTTCTCGATCTTTCACCGAACAAGATTTCAGGGTCGAACGTCGTCCCTAGGATCTTAAATTTGAGTTGAACAAGATTTCGAGTTCTCGATGTTTCTCGAACATCGTGCCACTGTCTCAATATATATATATATATTTTAAATTTGAGTTCATTGCATACACTCCGAACCGGACCAAAGTCATTAGTTTCAAAGTAGGTCCTAGATAGTAAAGGAACCAATCAAAACAACCCCCAGATGTTACCGTAATAATACGGTAAAAACTCTATACTCTGTTCTAGAAACTCCCCGTAATTTAACCTTCTTAATTTGTGTAAATGATATTTACAAAAACAATAAACAATTTGAAAAAACAAACAAATCAAATAATATGCCAATGTCTGATGTTGACGTGTTTCACTCATTATTACCTTGCAATTTGAATTTCGAAGAGCTCTCTTGAAAAGAAGAAGAAGAAGAAATGTATCCCTCTATTCTGTCTTTCATAATTTATTTATTTATTTATTTTTTGTGCTCGAATAGTCTGTTTACATAATTACTTTGACGAACAAATAATTAAAACAATATCTTGAGATTTGAAATATTTGCAAAAATATAATCTGCAGTGCCCAATTTAGTGAATCTGGCTGTAAAAAGACGTAAATGCCCATTTTTAAGTGCTTAAAAATATTCTAACATTAATATTTTCCTGATAATACTTTTGATTTTTGAGAAGTTAAAATCTAGATCTAATCTTCCACGGAAAAGATAAAATATTTCAGTATGTTTCAATTAAAACGCATAAATCTCTCGCACTAAATCTTTCACAAAGGAAATCCGGTTGTTAGCAGTAAGTACATGGCCTCCAAAAGCCATCCCCAAGTTCTTATTTCCTCCAAGATTGACGGTCTGTACAATTTGCACTCAGAACTTGGTAGCAAAACATCCCGGATTATCAACTTTGACCCTCTTTTAATACATGTGATGAAAAAATAAACAACTTATAAATCATTTACAAAAGTAGGATTAAAAAAAGGACAACTTATAAATCATTTATAAAAGTATGACTTTTATTGCTATGTCCTTTAATAAAATATTTCAGAGTTCCAAAATTACCCCTGACTTAACCCTAGTTGAAAATTTTCAACCAAGTCGAAAAAATCAAAAGTGACAGAGACAACGCTGGGAAGATGGCCGACTATATTCGACTGGGGTTAAAATTTTTCGACTACAGTGGAACGCCAGTCAAATTATTCGACTACTGTTGAACGGTGGCTCAACTCCGGTCAAAAATATTCGACTGGAGGGGTCGAAATTTTCTAGGTCGAAATTTTTCAGCCACTGATTGAAAAATGATCGGAACAACCGGGAAAGATGACCAAACAAGTTCGAACACGGTCGAAATTTTCCGACCCTTATCTAGCGAAGGCACCACCGCTGGGGTCAAGATCGGGACCGGTGGTGACAGCTAAAGTAGTTTGAAGTTTGTTGAAGAAATAGGACATCCAAGTAATTTTGTATTTTTTGACATAGTAATTGGAGTTAGTTTTAAAAACATTAATGAGTGAGTCTTATTTTTCATCACAAAAATTTCGTAGAATCCTTAGGTGTAAATTGAAATCCATGAAAACTCAACTATTTCATTTGTAAATTAAAGATCTTTGAATCAACTTTTTCAGTTAAATAAAACTAGATAAAAACTTTGTTACTAATGAAGCATCTGACTGATTTCCCATCTATAATTAATAAGACACCCTACCCTGCAACGATCTGCAAGAGCCTCAGCTTCCTATTCGAATCTTTCACAGCCAAGACTTGTTTCCAACTTTCCTCACTGTTCTTACAACCCAAAATTCATATTTTGCCACGAAAATCAAGATTAATACCCCCGAACAATCTCAAGAATCACTCCCCACCGTCCAGTTTTCTCTTTGTTTTCCTTATCTTCTTCTCCTTCAAATCATTCATGGCAGATGGGGGACATCGTATTCGGAGGAGCGTTCGATCTCGGCATCGACATAATCGAAGAGCTTAAAGAGATTGGAATAATTACTACCTTCCTTAGTGTGAGAGATTTCTGGGTTTTGAAACAAAGGGAAAGATTTGATCGTTACTGTGAAGATTAGATCTAAATCTTTTAGTTTTAAAGAATTAAACTAGTTGTATGTTCTATTAATAAAAATATTTGTTGGCTTCTTTTTTAAGTTTTTAAGTAGGGCGCGTCTACAGTAGGGACGCCCCTACGTAGAGCGCTATCTATTTACCGTTGGATGGGAATCTGTATATAAATAGATTCTCCACAGATTCCCGTTATTCCTCACAGATTCCCATCCAACGATAATTAAGGCATGACCCTACGTAGGGACGCCCTTATCGTAACCATTCCCTTTTAAGTATTCTAAGTTTTCTTTTCTATTTTTATTTTAATTTAATAGTAATACAAAAAAAAAATGTATCGAGAAGTTAATTATGTCATTGCACTATTTAAATATATGAAGCAACATATATATATTTGTAGAAATTTTAAATCTCAGAATATTAATCGGTAAAAAAGTAACTCTATTGTCACATTTCTATTTATTCTTTTCACACTCTTTTCAAAATCACATTTTTAATAAAAATCTAAATTTAATTTTTGCTTTTCACACCTCTATATAATTTTTCCAAACTGTCCCTAAAGCTAGTTTTATATATTCTCTTCCTTGCCCTCATCTTCTTCCATTTTTATTCTTGATATGCCTCCACTCCTTTTCAAACAAACAAAACGAGTTTACTGTAATGTTTTTTTTTTCCTTTGAATAACTCACCGTAATAGTTGATTAAGAGTTATATAAACCTTTGTTTTTCATTTTTATTTTTTTACAAATATATGAACCTTTGTTTGATATGCCTTCACAATCTGGGTTCTAGATCCGTTAAAAAAGAATATAGATCGATAAATAAAAACTTATATGAGTTCGATGAAACCCATATGTTTTAAGAAGATGCTTACCCCTTCTCTATCTGGGTTAAAAAAAAAAAAAAAAAAAAAGAAGAAAAACTCATTCTATAATATCCTAAACTCACATATTTGTATATAAACAATTTCTTTTATTTTTTTGGGATGGGGGGGGGGGGCAAGAGATTCGTTTATTAAAAGGAGCCAGAGGCTTCCAAAAGTACATCATGAGAAATACAATAAGGAGTTTCCCTTATCTAAAAGGAACTAACTGATTTTAAAGCAAACGAAGTTAGGATATGAGCAATTCTATTCCCATCTTTTTCTTCTGTAACGCCTCTTAGTTTAACCATATTCTCATATATAGCCAAACTAGGAAGTATTACTCTTTCTTAAACCATATCTTTAGTTTTATAAAAAAATTTGGCAAATTTGAATTTTTTTTCAAAATTTTTAAACAAAACAACTGAGAGGCATTACTTGCTAAAAGTCTCTTTACAAAATGTACAACCAAAAAGTTCTTATCAGTTTATCTTACCATCAGCAGTTATATTTTCAACATATCAAAATACCAAAAATACAAGAAAACATCACCTACAAGTCAAGCTCGTCTATATTTGTATGATCATAGCGACAAGAAAGCATGCTAGCCAACCAGCAACTCTATAAATCATATATCTCCTCACCTGCATCACAAGAACTAAATGAGCTAATGCTCAGTAAGTAAAGATCATGCATGCTCGTGAACGTGTTTCATGCATAAACTTTATTGAAATTCTCATTGTACTCTTTCTTTCATAACTTTTCATTTTGATGCACTTTTCTTAGAAAACATTTCTTTATAGGGCCCTTGAGTACACTACAAAGTTGCGGCAGTCAGTAGGCCGTGCCCACCTATGCGAGAAAGAAACACATGGCCAATGCGAACCATACCTACCCAACGCAGACCGACTAGGTAATGCACCTAACAAAACTCATAGTACAATGCTCAGTCCCGGCAGTAGGTAAGCCGTGCCCACCTATGCGGGAAGGATGCCTGTGCAAACCATACTTACCTAACGTAGACAGACTAAATACTGTACTTAAAACATATCTCGTAAAAATTAGTACAATGGTACTACTTTCAATCCAATGTGTGGAAAACGTCACTTATTTGAAAATCATGCTTAAATGATCATGTCATGCTTATCTCTTTCATAAACAAAACAACAACCATATAAATAACATATACTTGAAATAATACACATAAGTATGTAGGAAAATATCTTGTATCTACTAATGTTCTCGTGATGCAGTTAAAATAAATCTATACTTACCTTGTGTCCGGTAGAAAAGATAGTGGAAATGGTCAGTATTCTCGATAGCTGGTATGCTTAGAACCTGATATGAATCATGATACACTTAATACTTATAAATAAAATGTCTAGACTTTCATAATACCAAATCAGGAGACAAATTGATCTATTACTCAGGCACTTATTGACCATGATCAATGTACAAATTCGGTAAATTTAGCTTCTTAGCTCATTGTTAGTGTCTAGGATAAATTTCATAACCCATAGCTAAAATAAAGCCTCAAACTTTCAATTAAATTATAAAATGTTCCTGCACATATTAGCAGCTCAAATGCTCAATAACATATAAAAGATTAAAGAGAAAACCAAAATGACTCGTTTTTAAGGTAGTTTAACATGCCTATAATCCAAGTTGTTTATTTTGGTTCTTAATTCAATTGGATAGCATCTCTCCTGACTTACGCATATTCCCACACATTCCAATCAAGTTTATAAATCTGAAAATTATTTAGCAAGGAATAGCCCACAAATACACAACATAACAGTATTGGAAACAAGAAAAAATTAAGTTGAATTGTGGACCAGAACTAAGCTGAATCTAGTATAATTTTTTTTTTTTTTGTTTTCTAACAAATATATCAATTAAACTCAATCATTTAAGCATTTAACAGCAGCCAAAATAACAATTTAAGACAATATAACCATCGTAACTTAAACTTCCAGCAAGAAAAGATTTAAAAGACTCAATAAATCAGTTTTACCTTAAAGGTCTCTAGACCCTTTTCGTGAAGCTTGAACTATAAAAGTTTATTATAAATTGTGATGCTTTTAATTACTTTCCTTTGCCTCAAACTACTTTAAAATACCTGAAATAATTTAGAATTACTCTAATGTACAAGCTGCAAGAGTTTAATTAATATAGTAATGATTTCGAATGCGATTAACACTAACCTTCATCACTAAGTCAATTCACATGGTTCAACTATTCTTCTTGGGATTTGAAAACTTTGAAATCATGGAGATAGAAGTTGGGAGAGAAATGGTCGTGGAGGAAAGTGTGTGTGAGATTTATGGAGCTTAATTAAATAGAAAAACCTGAATAGATAAGGGAGAAAAAGTAAGGTGGTTTTGGGGATCTATTAGGAATTTCTTGGTTTCTTTATATGTGTCAACCTATTAATCAAGCAACATCTAACTCATCTCCTTATTTAACAAATCCCGTACGGCCTAATATTAACTCATGGAGTCTAGCTATAAACCACTAACTTTACATTACATTCCCTAAAGTGCACAAAATAAACAACAATATTAAAGTCATTAAATTTGACGTATATTAAAATCCTTGTATTGGTATACAAAGACTCTTAATAACTTTATAAAACAATAGAAACAAGAAATACTTGCCATTGAAATATAACACATTTATGCAATGAAATAAGAATAACTAATTTGAAGCAATTAGTGACATTTTATTTTATTTTAGTTTATTTATTTTTATTTTATTTTTTTTTGGCACACCAACCCATTTTATCGAGATCACTGAACCTTTACACTGCGTAAGAACATTTTGACAACATTAGTATAATAACACAAGTTTGAAATATAGAGCATAAAAATATACAAATCCTCTCTATTAGATACTAGTGATTGCTAGACGATTATTATGCAAATAAAATGATTATTATAATTATTATTACTGGCTTATTATGCATGTGAGAAACTTGGGCATCACAATTCTTCCCTCCTTATTAAATTTCGTCTTCGAAATTTGCTTACCCAAATTGGTGGGGATACTTAGTTTTCATCTTTTCTTCTCTTTCCCTTGTGGCCTCTTCTACTTCATGGTTCCTCCACAATACTTTGACAAAAGGAATCTTCTTATTTCTAAGCTCCTTTTCTTTTCTATCCAAAATCTCCACTGGTTGTTCTTCATAGCTCACATCTTGGCTCAACTCTTGCGGCTCAAAACTCAAAACATGTGAAGGGTTTGGAATATATCTTCTTAACATAGAGACATGAAAAACATTGTGTACGTTTGACAGTGAGGGTGGCAAAGCAAGTCTGTAGGTAACTTCTCCAACTTTGTCAAGTATCTCAAATGGGCCTATATATCTGGGACTAAGCTTCCCTTTCTTTCCAAACCTCATGATTCCTTTCATGGGAGCAACCTTCAAAAATAATTTGTCTCCAACATTAAACATGACCTCTCTCCTTCTAGGATCAGCATACTGCTTCTGTCTATTCTGAACAGCTAATACCTTTTTACGAATCTTTTCTACTGCTTCAGCTGTTTCTCTTACCAATTCTGGACCAAGAAATTTCCTTTCTCCCATCTCATCCCAATGAATTGGAGATCTACATTTTCTTCCATACAGTGCTTCATATAGAGGCATTTCAATTAAAGCTTGATAACTATTGTTGTAGGCAAATTTTATCAGTGGCAAGTACTTGCTCCAAGATCCATGAAAATCTAACACACAAGCTCTAAGCATATCCTCAAGAGTTTGTATAGTTTTCTCTGATTGTCCATCTGTTTGAGGATGAAAAGCTGTGCTGAATGCCAGTTTTGTATTCATAGCCTCCTGAACTCTCTTCCATAATTTTGAAGTGAATCTAGAATCTCGGTCCGAAATGATAACTTTTGGAATACCATGTAGTCTCACAATCTCTTGGACATATAACCGAGCAAACTGGTCCAAGTTATAGGTTATTCTAACTGGAAAGAAATGAGCTGATTTAGTATATCTATCTACAATCACCCAAATAGCATCACAATCTTTATTTGTCTTAGGAAGTCCAATTACCAAATCCATAGCAATCTCTTCCCATTTCTATTGTGGCACATGTATAGGCTTCAATGTACCAGTAGGCCTTTGATGTTCAGCTTTAACTTGCTGGTATGTGAGACATTGTTCTACAAACTTAATCACATCCTTCTTCATGCCTGGCCACCAGTAATGCATTTTTAAATCCCTATACATCTTCGTAGTACCGGGGTGCACAGAGTACGGAGTAGTTGAGCTTCTGTCAATATCTCCTTTCTAATTGTTTCATCTGGCACACACAGTCTATTTCTGTATCTGACTATACCATCAATAGAAATCTGGAAGGCCACATCCTTTCCAGACTCTATCTTAGTCTTCAAACTTGTCAGATAGGGATCTGTATTCTGGCTTTGCTTGATTCTCTCTAAAATTGTAGGTTGCAAGGTAAGGACTGCTAATTTCTCCATTAAATCTGTAGGCATAATCTCTAATTCCAATCGATGCAAATCCATCAAAAGATGTTTCTGATCAACATATTTAAGTGACATAGCAGCTAATGACTTTCTACTTAGAGCATCTGCAACCACATTAGCTTTTCCTAGGTGATAGTTAATCTCACAATCATAATCTTTCACCAGTTCAAGCCATCTTCTCTGTCTCATATTCAGTTCCTTTTGGGTAAAGAAATACTTGAGACTTTTATCATCTGTGTAGATTTGACATATTTCTCCATAAAGATAATGTCTCCAAATCTTCAGTGCAAAAACTACAGCTATCTCCAAATCATGAGTAAGATATTTCTTTTCATATTCTTTTAGTTGCCTAGAAGCATAAGCAATAACCTTACCTTTTTGCATCAGAACACAGCTTAGACTATTCTTTAAAGCATCACTGTAAACAACAAATCCCCCAGATCCAATGGATATAGAAAGTATAGGAGCTGTGACCAAATAATGCTTTAACTCTTGAAAACTCTTTTCACAATCATCATCCCAATGGAATAACACGTTCTTTCTAGTCAACTGAGTCAATGGAGAAGCTAATTTAGAAAATCCTTCTACGAACCTTCTATAGTAACTAGCTAAACCCAAGAAACTACGAATCTCCGAAACATTTGTAGGTCTTGACTAATTACTTACAGCTTCAACCTTTGTTGTGTCCACAGAAATACCATTTCCAGATACTACATGACCAAGGAAGATAATTTTCTCTAACTAGAACTCACACTTCTTAAACTTTGCATACAACAGCTTTTCTTTCAGGATCCTCAAAACTGTTCTCAAATGCTCCATGTGCTCCCCCCTTGAGCGTGAGTAGATTAAAATATCATCAATGAACACTATAACAAAACTATCCAAGAAATCCTTGAATACTCTGTTCATCATGTCCATAAAAGCAGCTGGGGCGTTGGTCAAGCCAAAAAGCATCACTAAGAACTCACAGTGCCCGTATCTCATTCTAAAAGCTGTCTTAGGAATATCTTCTTCCTTGATCTTCAATTGATGGTATCCAGATCTTAAATCAATCTTGGAAAATACTGAAGCACCTTGTAACTGATCAAATAAATCATCAATCCTAGGGAGAGGATACTTATTCTTGATTGTGACCTTATTTAGCTCTCTATAATCAATACAAAGTCGCATAGTTCTATCTTTCTTCTTTACAAACAACACTGGAGCACCCCATGGTGAAAAGCTTGGGCGTATAAAACTCTTTTCCAAAAGCTCCTGTAATTGTACCTTCAGTTCTTTCAACTCTGCTGGAGCCATTTTATATGGTGCCTTAGAAATAGAAGCCGTACCAGGTAGTAAGTCAATTACAAACTCTATCTCTCTATCAGGAGATAATCCTAGTAGATCTTCTAGGAATACCTCTAAAAATTCATTAACCACTAGTACTTCCTCTGGCTTCATCTTACGTTTCTCTCTAGTATCCATTACATTTACCAAATAACCAGTACATCTTTTCTCAAGTAACTTCCTTACTTTTATCATTGAAATAATCGGCACCATTTTCTTCTTCGAAGACCTAAGGAAAGTGAACTCCTCTTCACCAGGTGGCTGAAATACTACTCTCTTACCATTACAATCAATGCTAGCATGGTACTTAGATAATCAATCCATACCCAAAATCACCTCAAAGTCTTACATATCCAACACTATTAAGTCTACCCACAACTCTCTACCATCTATTTGTATTGGACACGCTCTCAAAACTTGACCAGAATATAGCATTTCCCCAGATGGAATAGTTACACAGTATCTTGAATTCAAAATTTCAGGTGATCTGTCCAATTTTCTCATATATACTGGTGATACAAATGAATGTGTAGCTCCTGAATCTATTAATGTATTTGTGAGGATATCAAAGATAGAGATCTTACCTACTACAACCGATGGATCAGCCTCAGCATCTGTCGCTATCATGGTAAATACACGAGCTGGAACTTTCTTTTGTTCACCAGAGGTGGAGGGACAATCTCTAGAAAAATGTCCTGTCTTGCCATATGTATAACACGCTGTAATGCCCAAGATTCTCACATGCATAATAAGCCAATAATAAACATGTTTATATTGCATAAATAGACATATCAAGCAACCAGTATCATTATTATGGTAAATTA
>JXTC01000126.1:683761-744353 GCA_002914845.1 Trema orientale
GTATGACTAGTTTTCACCTTCTAAGCTAGGTTTCACCATTTTGGTCTACACTTGGGTGTATAGGATGGACCAGCAACGTGGTGAGTATGCTAAGGATGTTTTAGAGCTGGACACATGGAAAGTAAGGTGCGAAATTCCCAAAATACCCCTTAGAACTTAAGTTATGCCATTTCTTAGTCATTAAGTATCATTTTTGGGACAAAATCTGGTCATTCACTTCTCCTTTCTCTCCAGCCACGACCTGAAACTCTCCCACCCATTTTTAGACTTCTCTCAGGTCCCCTTATCCATATCCAAGAGTTTTCAAGTAGTAGAACTCAATTTGGAGCTCTAGAAAGCAAGATAGATCCAAACTTGTCAAGGTAACTCAACTAGTTCTTTTTCCTAGGTTTTGTTTTCCTATTTCAATTCTCCACTTGATACTACTTAAATAATGATTCCTCTAGATCCTATTGAGTCCTAAGATCAATTTTAAAGCCTTGGAAATCAGTTTTGTGGAAGTAGAAGGCAAGAGTTTCAATAAAGGTTCAAACTAGTCAAGGTGAGCTTTTTGTGGAATTTAGAATTAGTAACTTATTTCTATTGCTTTAGCTCTTAAATCAAAGCTTTTATTTGATGAATAAAGATCCTAGAAAACCTTATTTATGGCTGGAAATAAAGAATTTAAGTGGAGGATTAAAGTTAGACTTAAAGCCCTAAAGTATGCTAGTTATAGATTTAAGTATTTTTATGTGTGGTAGATTATATTTTTCTGTTTGTAATCTGATTTTCTAAACTTGGAGTGTATATTTTATGGATCCTATTATTTATTACACTTATTTGGTGGCTGGTTCTGTTGAGATACAAGTATAAAAGTGGTTTTAAACTTGTTTAAACCGAAAAAGAGTTCAAGTGCACTTAGATCGTTCTAAGTAATCCTCTTTGATGTGTATATGTGGGAATTGGATTGTTAATTAATATTGCAGGTTTAAAACCATGATTTTAATCATGTGGGAATGTCCTTGAAATAGGGAAAGTGCTGTCCAAATATTTTTAAAATGAAATGGCACCATTTAGAGGCAATTGGACTAGTTTTACAAGATTATGTGCCATTTTGGATTATTTTTGTGCTAATGAACTAGTATTCATATTTTAATACTTTTGAACAGTTTTTCAATGCTAGTTATTGACTATCAAGTACCTTAAGTGATTTATACATTTCCGAGTTATTTTAAGATCAAGTTTCCTAAATTGGTGAAAGTTCTGATTTCGGTCTTGTTCAAGTATCTTGATGCATTCTTTTGACAAAATGTGCATCTAGAATAACAGTAATTTATGACAGGTGATTAGCCCACCAATATCTAGAGGATATTAACCCTTTCCACTAATAATTTCTATTCATGACACGAGATAAGTAAAGACTTACAACTGCATCACAAGAAATACACGGAAGATGTCATTATGTGAAACTTATTTATTCTTGAAAGTTATAACATGGCATGTACATGGCACGTCTTACATGCAAATTGAGAATTTTATTACAAGGTATTTGAAAGTAAGTACTATTGTACCAATTTTATAAGATAAGTTTTAAGTACAATTGCTAGTCTGTCAGAGCTGGGTAGGTAAGTCTGTTGATGCAGACTCTCCTGTTGAAGCGGGACTTGCGGATCTTATAATGTGTCTCGTTGAAGTGGGACAATATTAGCGCGGTGTGGGATGCTCCTTTGATGAGGGAAGGAGTTTTCAAAAACCTCACACAACGGTCGTACCTTATGTTACTCTTGGCCAGAGTTTCTGCCCGATGTTATCACGGCCTATCGACTTACAGGACTAGCAGTGTGCTAAGGGGCCCAACTATGAATGTTTTTAAAGAAAATGCATGGATTCAAATATTTAAGAAAGAAAAGTGTACAATGAGAACTTGATGAGATTTTACAGCATAAATAAGCATGCATAGTTTTTACTTACTGAGCCTTAGCTCATTTTAGTCTTGTGATGCAGATGAGGAGGCACATTTTGGTACTGACTAGCTGGTTGCCTGGCTTGCCTTTTGTCACCGTGATCATACAGATGTGGACGAGCTTGACCTGTGGGCGATATTTTTGTTGGTTTCAGATATTTTGGTATAATGTAAATACTACCACCAATGGCAAAATAGACTGGTGAAAACTTCTTTTGATAGTACATTTTGTAAAGACACTTTTAACAAGAAATTCCATACAGTTACTTTGTTTAAAGGTTTTAGAGAGTTCAAATTTGCCCACTTTTTTATAAAACTAAAGATAATGTTTAAGAAAGAATAACACTTCCTAGTTTGGCTGTATATGACAATATGGTTAAACTAGGAGGCGTTACAAATATCCCTCTAACACATATTTATCTTTAAGTTACCATTTTTCTATCAAGGAATAATGTAATCGATAATTTTATTCTTAATGGTCATTTAGACAAAATTATCAACCAATTTACAAAGTGAATACTAAGATCTTAGATTTAATTATTCTATGAATCCTGAAAGACCCTAAAGTAGTATTAATGTATAGTGTCCTTAAATAGTTAGTGTTCCCGTCAATTCATAAATCGTAACCTCCAATATGTCAGAGTTTGCCTCGAATTTCACAAAGGCCAGTCTTTAACAAATCAAAAAGTTACAACCCATAAAAGCAAGTCCAGTCAAATATCAAGGATTAAGATCTAAATGATAAGAGCTAGTTTGTGGTAATTCTAAGAATAGAGTTATGATACTCTAATTCTTTATATTACCTGGTCCAGTTCAATACACATAACTTATTTATATTGTATTAGTGTTTCTATCAGAAGTCAAATACTTTAATAATTTGAGACATATCATTCCTGTTGAGATAGACAAATACTACAACCTATAGTAAATGAAGTATTCTATCTTTATTTACATATTGTGAACTAGTTAATTTAGACTTAGATAAAGAAACAAGTCTCTCCATAATTAACACTTAATCGTGTTTGTTTCTTTATACACAAATAAAGTCATGGAATCTTTTTCAAATAAATAAACTATTCAACTGAGACAATTTAATCTAGCAAATATCATAATTGTATATAAGAGAAAGTTGCTTACAGTAAAATAGTAAAATTAGAAATCTGCTCTTTAGGGAAAATAACCTAATAGGAATAATGTCATAAAATACTCACTAAATAAAGATTTTGACTTTGCTTGGAATTTTTAAATTCCATAATAGTTTCCACCATTTAGAGAGATGAAAACTATCTTAAGAAGAAGCATCACCCCGATTTTTCATAATAGTCTTATAACCAGATTTCACTGAGTATACACCATTTTTATTATAATGCCAAACTAAAGCATCTCTCAAGTTATTGTAACTAATTGGGATTTCAAGAGTTAAATCATAATCTACGAGCCAAAAAATTTTAGTAACTTTGGTAGTATCTCAGCCACCAAATGGAGAAAGAAGGTTGAGACTAGCAGATTCTCATGAGCTTCAGAAGGAGTGGTGATAGCTTGAAACAGACTGGTCTTGGCAACCAAGGATTAAGAAAAGCAAAAGGGAACCATTTCCCACTTGCCAACGACAACTAATTTTCAATACCTCACTTCTCCACAAAATACTCTGCCAAAACGCGCTGCTACCAGCCCTTGGACAGGCTTCTAGAAAAAGAGAGTGCTCATGATATTTATCTTTTAGCAAACGACAAACAATGGAATTAGGATTAAAAACCAGCCGCCAGGCTTGTTTAGCAAGAAGTGTTTGATTAAAGATGATCAAGTCCCCGAATCCCATACCACCTTCCATTTTTCCTTTGCAAAGTTTTTCCCATCGCCACCAGTGCATTCATTTTTCTGTATGTATATCACCCCACCGGAAATGATCCACTGAAGCCTGAAGCTCATGGCACAAAGAAAATGGAAGCTTGCGTAAATGCTCATAGAATATGTAGGAATGGACTGAGCCACTGCTTTAATTAGTACTTCCTTGCCCCCATCGGAGAATAACTTATCCTTACAAGTATTCAACTTTTCTGCAACCCTTGTTTGATTAAATGAAAAGCAACAGATTTATTCCTCCCCATAAAGGTTGGTAAGCTAAGATATGTGTCATGTGGTAGAGCTAAATCCAAACTAGGGGCCTGCTGAATAATTTCCCGAATACCTGAACTCACATTAGGACTGAAGGTAAGAGCAGATTTCTGGAAATTAATAGATTGACTCGACGCCTCTTCATATATGACCCAAATGTCCTTGATGGCCAATCAAATCAGCTCTACAGAATAGGAGGCTATCATCAGCGAAAAAAAAGGTGGGATATTTTTGGTCTATTCTTAGAACAAGAGAAACCTGTGATTAGTATTTCTCTCTCTACATACTGAAAACTAGAGAAAAGACCTTCAACACACAGAAGGAAGAGATATGGAGAGAGTGGGCAATATTGATGCAATATTTTTGGGGGAAGAACACGACCATAAGATTTACCATTCACCATAAAAGCAAATTTTGAAGTGGATATACAATCCATAACAACCAGAATCTAATGATCTCGGATCCCAATTTCCTGAGCATATACTCCACAAAGTACCACTCAACCCAATCGTATGCTTTACATATATCCAATTTAAGAGCTATCTAACTCTTCTTACCGCTCGTTTTCTTTCTAAATGAGTGCATGGCTTCATAAGCAATACTAATATTGTTCATGATAAGGTACTTTATGATTCATCAATAATGGAAGGTAGAACAATTTTAAGCCAGTTAGTAATGGCCTCAGTGACAATTTTATAAATGGTGTTACAAAGGCTGATAGGGCAATAATCAGCTACCTTCCTCGTGGTTTTAACTTCATCAGGACAATGTTCGTGTCATTGAAATTACTAACAGATTATTCTCCCTTCAAAATGCTTTGGCAACTCTAACAACCAAATCTCCAACAATTCCCCAATACTTCTGGTAAAAAAATAGCATGAAATCCATCGGGGTCTAGAGATTTAGTGGGACCCATAGTAAGCACTGTATTTTTTTTAATTTCATCACAAGAATAAGGAGCTTGAAAAACTCGCTCATTTCAGTAGAGGCTCTACTGGTTACATGAGAAGTTATTTTGTTCTTTCTAGCCCATGAAAGGTTGCTAATGTAAAAACCCTTAAATTTTGTGAGGGTATTTTGGTCTTTTGACCATCTAAAAAAATATATATATAAAAATTAAAAAAAAATAAAATAAAATATATTTGAAATTTGAATTTCGGATTGTACTGTGAAAAATTTCGAATTAGGGACTAATTTGCAAAACAGAAGGGCATGAATGAAGAGATTTTTGGGTGAAGGATTTAAGAGCAAAATGTTTTTGTCCATTTAAGCTTGGACTCGTGGCCAAGTCATTAACCCTCAGCTCACTCTCTCTCTTTCCTCCCGATCTCTCTATCTCTCTCTGCCCGATTTTCCGCCAAAACGCCGATTTCTGGCCTTCCTCCGACGAAACCCTTCCCGACATTGTTGGAGGCTGCAACTGGTCGGGGTCGAAAGCTAGGAGCCAGACGAAGCTTTCGCCGCCAGTTTCACCGCCTGACGACGTCTCGCTCGCCGCTGGTGACGCCTAGATACCGAAACTGATTTTCTGACGCCGGCGAAGATTTTGACAACGTTTCGTCGTGAAATCGGTCCCGTTCAATTCGTCTCGTCACGATCTTCAGCATGGTATATATAGCTTGACTCAATATTGCCCTGATTGAATTTTGCCATTTTTGTCAATTTTGAGTTAATTTAGTTTTATATTTAAATTTTACAATCCGACCGTTAGATCGTAAAACAAACCTCATATTTGTGATCTACTCGTGAAAATAAGAATTTTGATAAATATATTGCCTATATTTGGTGTTGGGCTCGAAAAGCTAAATCGAATGGCCTAGACCGTCTCAATTTGCGTGCCGTGGGGCCCGCACCTAAATTGGACGAATTACATGTCTAACCTAGGGTTTTTGGGTGTTCTAAATCCAGCGGTGAAGTCCGCTTCATGATCTGATGCTCCGATTGAAAAATCAAGTTTTCAAACCCATTGATCAAAAGGTTCGAAAACGACACCCGGACCTCCAAACAACACCAAACTTTCTCCATAGCCCTGTAACGCTATTTGGACACTCGATTGAGGTAGGGATTCGATTACTTGATTCAAAAATCAGTTTAATTTATAAACTTACATATTTTTGATAAATATGGAATTTTGTGAAATTGTTTATAAAAATTGTGTTTATATCTGTTTTGGACATGATTTGAGATATAAACTGCCTGGGAGACACGTCACACTGGTTGGCATGTCATTTGTACTGTTTAGGACTGTTTTATGCAGGAAATTGGATTTTGATCAAAAACGACCGTTATAATGTCGAAATTTTTAGAAAATCCAAAATGACTTGAGAACTCAGTTTTGAGGAATAAATGTTGTTTGATTAAAGATAACTGTATCGTTATTTTGTGATTTTGTGGAAATGGTACATATTCTTATTCTGTCATTCATATAGCATATGCATACACTCACACACTGACGCGGCCGTCGGACTGACGACACCCACATAGGGTGATCGGACTGACGACACCCATTTAGAGTGATTGGACTGACGACGCCCATATAGGGTGATCGGACTGACGAGTGATCCATTAGGACACTTCAGACATCATAATTGCATACATAGTTATATGTTGGCTTGAATAGATATGTGCTGGTTTTGATGGACGTTTTATAATAGTTTTGGAATGTTTGAAACTATTGGACTGTGATTTCCACTTGAGTTTTATAAACTGTTTTGAGTGGACTACTAACCATGCAGGACCTTCAACGTGAGTATATTCTTATATATAAAAACTTGTAATCGAATTTCTACTGGGCATTCATGTGCTCACCCTCCCTACCTTCTCCCACTTTCAGGTGATTTATTTTTGGGGTTATTGTCTGGGTGGCTTGACAAGCTTGTTTGGCATATGTATGTCGTTTCCCACATCTCTGATTGTTGGTTCCTATTCAATTTCATTTCTTCCTTTCCTTGTCAAATTTTATTTAGCCAATAATAGTGTATTTATTAAGTAGATGTATGAGGATAATTTTGGCATTAAATTGAGTACTTAGAAATACAAACGATTTTATGTAAATTATTTAGACATTGGGCCTGAGGTTTAAAATTGAACGCTTTATTAACATTCATGATTTAGTAAAAGTTTCCAAACTAATTATTTATAATTTCTCTCAATTTTTAAATGTAAATTTTCTTGAGAAATTAAAGGAAATGGAAAGTTTCATGATTTTGTAATTTACTCACTTTTGAGGACTAAAACCTAAAATTTCAAGTACTCGATTTTCTAGAATTTTGGAAAATCACTATTTACCACTATTTCAACGTAAAATTACTAAAAGTCACGGCCTTGGATTTTCGGTCGTGACAATTTTAGTATCAGAGCCTTAGGCTTCAGATCCGTCTGGGATCTTGCCTGTGATATTTTGGTGTTTGAAAAGGGTTTTGGAGAAATATTTGATAAATACCTCATACATCACTTAGGAAATTAGCTAAATAGATTGTCTTTGTTCTGATTCATTCTGAACGCTTCGTTTACCTCCCTAAAAGTGGAACTCTGGTATCCTTGGGAAGGTTATAGCTCTGAAATTGTAGTCTCAGAAGTGTCGGAGATGACACGAGACTAGTGAATTCTACTCCTGCCAAAGTTCCTTAATTCAAATGGACATTCACTCCTGTACTCCTATGTCTATTACTATGATAGGCTATATGAACCACGTAGGTTCTAAGATAGCTGCAGTGTCTTGTGTCTTGATTGGCATGACTTGACATTATTTGTGCTTGTGGGATTGTGATTTAAATTTCTTAGAAATTGTTTCTGTGTAATTACTCAGTTTAAATGTTTTGTAAATCGTTTCCATGGTCTTATATCATGCATTAATAGAACTTTTGGATGGTCAAGATATATTAATTTTCATTCATGGATTGATTTAATAATATAAACTTGGTAAAAAAAAATATTCTTTTCCAGTCTTACCAAGTTTAATTTTTATAAGAAAATTCTTGAATTAGTGGAATCTAGTTGGATTAATAAGTTGGTGATTAATGTTTATGCTGAGAAGTTCCAAATTGATAATATCTTTTTGTATGAGATATTGCTTGTGGATTGACAAATTGGTATGATACGTAATGTTTGCTTGAATGTTGCATTGCATTAGTTGCCAAATTTATTTATGTGGTCCTAAAATGTAGACATTTTTGTAAAATTAAAATTTGATTAGACATAAGCTTAAGTATTTGGTCTTGAAAGTTTGGGAAAATTTCAAGTTAATAAAAAAAAAATAGTTTTGAGAGTTTGGAAAATTCTCATTTGATAATTTTGGTCTTGAATGAGTTAGACATTTTGCATTTGACCAGTAAATCATCTTTGTTTTCAAAAGAATCATATACATTTTAATTGTGAGTAATGGTTAAGTGTATGTGAATATGTGATTCATATTTTTCAAGAATTGTATCTTTAATAAAAAAAAGTATTAGTACCACTTTGAGTTTGAGGTTTGTAAAATTGCCAGCACTATAAAATTTGAATAATTTCTTTTCTTAAAACCGATTGTGATACTAGTAAGATCTTATTGCACAGTTAGTGGTATTGAATTGAAAATAAAAATTCTTTTTATCAAGTAAATTTTCTATGAACTTAAGGTTCCGAATAATTGTCTAGTTTTAAAATTGGGTAGATATTCTTGCTAGACATTCTCCAACTTTTACTTGTCGCTTGATTTTAAATTTAAAGGAAAGCTTTGAAAAATAAATTTACAAATTGACTTGGAATTAAACATAAAATGTTTATGGAAAATATATATATGTGTGGAAACTTTGGACAACAAAGTTGACTTTTTGGAAAATCTTTGATGCAATTTAATGTGGTATACATGTAAATTCTTGGAAGTTTGTACATATATTTCTGAAAATCAAATGTGTAATATCTTAATATAAGAATTTTGATAAGTAAAATTAGTTTTGCTAGCATATATGAATCCTTGTATAAATGGATAATTTTCATATTTTGAAAACTTAGTTTAGAAATTTTGTGAAATTTTGTCATTGTGAGTTTATGTGTCTTGTTGTTGGGTACATTTATTCTTCCAAACTTTGCTATTGTGTATGTGACTTGCTTATAAAAATTGAAGTGTACATGATGTTATTGTTCATTGGATTGTTAAAATCCTTGGTATACCATAAATGTCTTGTTTATTGGGTAAGTGAGTTAAGTGGAATTAACTTTGCATTATCTGTCTCAATTGGATAATTGAGCACTTGTGTGGTTAAATTGATTTGATATCCTGAGTGTTAGGAACTCCTGTTGGGATATTTGTCCTAAAAAGCATATTTCTAATTACACCCTTTGAGTATAAACAACTTTCTCTTATATGCAATTATGATATTTGCTAGATTAAACTATCTTAGTTGTATAGTTTATTTATCTGAAAAAGATTCCATGACTTTGTTTGTGTATAAAGAAACAAACATGATTAAGTGTTAATTATGGGGAGACTTGTTTCTTTATCTAAGTCTAAATGAATTAGATCACAATCTGTAAATAAAGATGGAATACTTTATTTACTATAGGTTGTAGTATTTGTCTATCTCAACGGGAATGATGTGTCTCAAATCATTGAAGTATATGACTTCTGATAGAAACACTAGTACAACATAAATAATTTATGTGTATTGAACTGGACCAGGCAATATAAAGAATTGAAGTGCCGTAACTCAATTCTTTTATTACCACAAACTAGCTCTTAGCATATAGATCTTAATCCTTGATATTTGATTGGACTTGCTTTCATGGATTGTAGCCTTTTGATTTGTTAAAAGACTAGCCTCTATGAAATTAGAGGTGAACTCTGGCATATTGGAGGTTATGGTTTATGAATTGATGGGAACACCAAATAGTTCAGGACACTATACATTAATGCCACTTTAGGTTCTTTCAAAATTCATGGAATAATTAAATCTAAGATCTTAGTATTCACTTTGTGAATTGGTTGATAATTTTGTCTAAATGGCCATTGAGAACAAAATTATCGACAATATTATTCCTTGATAGAAAGATGGTAACTTAAAGGTAAATAGGTGTTGGAGGGGTATTACAGTAATTTCACCTATCCAACTACGGCATTGTATAGGGATTCTATATGTGGTATAGAATATGCTAGATGGATCGATTGATCAAGGCTAGTCGATTAAATATCTTTAAAAGGCATGACATTTAATCTAAGAGTGCAGTATTGGGCCTTTAGTGGAGTGTCCCCTTTACTAATAATATTTATATAAATACCATAATAAGAGTTATTATGTATTTATCATATTATTGGAGCTTAGATTATTTGGATCCATTGGGTCCCTTGTCTAACTTAATAAAGCTCATTAATTGGTTGATGGTATTCGTGAAATTAGTTTCATGAAACTGTGTAAAATAATGATTTTACACAGAAGTTGGTATTTTTATAAATAAGTTTCATGGGTTGGACATATTTATAAAAATACACTTAAAGCCCAAATTGGAGAACAAGCCCAATCCTAGTTGGACTAGAGTTAGCAGTTTTTGGCCTCATATATATAAGATACATGAGAGAAAAAACTGCACAGAAACACAGAGTGTGCTACACGCCTAAAGCAAGGGAGAGAGAGAGGAATTTCGGCCAAGGGCTGAAGAGAGAGGAAAGAAAAAGTTTCCTACCATCTCATCGTCTCATCTCACGTCCCGGTGTTCCAAAAGATCAAGAAGGCTTTCTTGATCGTTCTCCAACGAAGGATTAAACTTGGTGCCCACTCACCTCGTCAACCAAGAGCAAGAGGATAGGCAAGAAGATCTAGGGTTGGAGGTTTGATCACCATCAACAAGGAGATCAAGGAGGAGCACGCTACAAGAGGTAAATCCTAATCCCATCTCTAGGATTTTTGCATCTAGATTTGATTTATGTTATACATGATCCTGTATATGATATATGCATGTAATATGGTTATGAAAATTGTTTTCATGTAAAAATTTTAAAACCTAAATCCGCTAATTATTCCGCTGCATTCATGATGTAATCATGTGTTTTTCCATAATTTGCATGCATATATGTTATTGCCCTAAGTGTTAGGCAATTCCAGCAACTCCTAGTATAAAGAGCTTGGGATGACATTTTATTTAAGTCTTCGGATAAAAATATTTTGGTTTTGAATACCTAAGCCCTGAAAAGACTTAGGTGGTGCATGATGATACATGTCATTTTATCTAAAATTAAAATTTGAACTATTTGATACATGAAACTTGGATTTTCAAATAGATAAGGGTTATGGATTGATATACTTGATTTAGCGTTGGGTAAAATTTTGAGTATGCATATTAATGAGTGATATTTTCCTTACATGAATTGAACTTTTTAAACTCATGGAGTTGTGCATATTATAAATTAGTTGGCTACACGAAAAGATTACTTTCTATAATACATGTTTTACAATTTGTCTGAGGTTAAAATATATATATATATATTTACACTTGACACACTCTATTATTTTTTAAAATGCTTTATAGGTTCTTCCTATTGTTAAAATGTCTTATAAAAATCGTTTGAATAAAATTAATATAATTTGGTGACTCTAAAGTTGTAAAACCTAAAGAAAGCCTCACTAAAGTATTATCAAAAGTTTTTTTTTCCCCATTGATGAAGAACAATGAGAAATTATTTGCATAATGAGATTTGCCAATAAAAAGAAAATACGCTTTTAGAATCTATTGAAGATGTGTTCGAAAACTTTGGAAAAGATTTGAAATTTTGAGAAGATTTCTATTATGTTAAACTAGGATTTAAAAGAAGTTGACATGTTTTAAGTACTTAATAGTTTAATTAATAAACTATATATCAAGCGTAAAAACTTCTTCTTATCGTACTTACATAGCATAGTAAGTGGAATTGGTGTGTTAGGCACAAAATTGATTGATCAATGATGATAAGATTCAATCTTATCGGTGTATTCCCTCTTGGTATTAATGAGTAAGTACTACTTGTGGTACTTTGTTTGTGCTGACTTTTGGGAATTATTGGAGACTCTTGTTATAATCTGTTGTGGATTAGAGTCATCATTGAGTTCGTTGGTACTGAGTTCGTTGGTACTGAGTTCAGTTTGTAACTCATTACTTAATTTGAGATAGATCCAAGCATCATTATAATAGTATAATTGATGGCATAGGGATCAGTTCACTCATGAGTCTATATTGAGAGTTATTGAGCTCTTGCTATTATATTTTAAAAAGGAATACTTAAAGTTCAAGTTTGGTTTACCTATGGCCAAGGTGAGACCTTATTGTGAACTAGTGTAGTACTCCTATATGCCTCTAGTTTTGTGTCGCATGTTTTCAAAAATATTTTCAAAAAATTATTTATGATTTTAAAACAAAATGAGGTTAAATAGGAGACAGGTGTCGCTGCAGAGACAACCTATTCTATTGGAACTTTATTTCTAGGGCATTATAGTGTTGATAACAGTTGTATTTGCGTATTAGGTATTGAGTCATTTCTATATGACTTCCTTTTGTACCAAAGACTTAGAGAGTCTTTGGAGGTAGTTGATGAATTGGGAATTGTTATTATAATCCTATGTTGAGCAAAGAGACTTATAGAGTCACTAGATTTATTTATGGTATGAGTTAATACCCTGTGGTATTACCTTGGATAAGAGACTTAAGAAGACTTTGGATAGTATTTGTCATGTGGATGCTTGCATTTTATATGCTCGGTCTGTTGTGGTTCTATTGGCAATTGTTGTACCAAGTGCTTCTATGTTGGAGATTTCTGATCATAATGATTCTAGCCTTACCTTTGACTAGAAAAGTCTTGCGTACATGATCGTTACTCGCTCGTTATGAGGAACAGTGAATGACTTATGTCATTGTACTTTTGTTGTCATTTTTGACCTCTAAACTCGTCTATCTTGTGTGTGGTGTAACACAAGTATGATTGTTTTCCACTCGAGACCTTGTTGAGTACTATCCTGTGTGGATGAGAATTTTATTCGAGTCTTTGGACTCAATGATTAATTAGGACCAAGCTTAACTGTTGACAAATGGAATTGTCACTGTGTGTTATTGATCTGGTGTGATCTAGGGACGGTATTGTACATACCTGACATTTGATCTGCTATACTGTATTGGTGCCTAACAATCATTGTCCTGATTATAGGAATCCTGTGTTTTTGACTTTAGTCCTGATTAACGTTACTGTTTCATTAGGGGTCATCGATTCATAACACGTGTGTCAATGCCTCATGCCTATGAGTGAGTCATCTCGCGATTCCATATCTACTTGTGTACATCCTTATCACATACCTTTGTGTGGCATTGGTATGTGGTTCACTCTCCTTTTGGCTATTACCCCTTGTTGTTTTACTCGTATCCCTATCGTGTTTGAATTTCGGGATGAAATTCTTTTAAGGGGGGAAGGATGTAAAACTCTTAAATTTTGTGAGGGTATTTTGGTCTTTTGACCATCTAATATATATATATATAAATAAAAAAATATATATATTTGAAATTTGAATTTCGGATTGTACTGTGAAAAATTTTGAATTAGGGGCTAATTTGCAAAACAGAAGGGCATGAATGAAGAGATTTTTGGGTAAAAGATTTAAGAGCAAAATGTTCTTGTCCATTTAAGCTTGGACATGTGGCCAAGTCATTAACCCTCAGCTCACTCTCTCTCTTTCCTCCCGATCTCTCTATCTCTCTCTGCCCGATTTCTGGCCAAAACGCCGATTTCTGGCGTTGCTCCGACGAAACCCTTCCCGACATCGTTGGAGGCTGCAACCGGTCGGGATCGAAAGCTAGGAGCCAGACGAAGCTTCCGCCGCCAGTTTCACTGCCTGACGACGTCTCGTTCGCCACTGGTGACGCCTAGATGCCGAAACTGCTTTTTCGACGCTGGCGAAGATTCCGGTGACGTTTCGTCGTGAAATTGGTCCCGTTCAATTCGTCTCGTCACGATCTTCAACATGGTATATATATCTTGACTCAATATTGCCCGGATTAAATTTTGCCATTTTTGTCAATTTTGAGTTAATTTAATTTTATATTTAAATTTTACAATCCGATCGTTAGATCGTAAAACAAACCTCATATTTGTGATCTACTCGTGAAACAAGAATTTTGATAAATATATTGCCTATATTTGGTGTCGGGCCCAAAAAGCTAAATCGAACGGCCTAGATCGTCTCGATTTGCATGCCGTGGGGCCCGCACCCAAATTGGACGAATTACATGTCTAACCTAGGGTTTTTGGGTGTTCTAAATCTAGCGGTGAAGTCCGCTTCATGATCTCATGCTCCGATTGAAAAATCAAGTTTTCAAACCTATTGATCAAAAGGTTCGAAAACGACACCCAGATCTCCAAACGACACCAAACTTTCTCCATAGCCCTGTAACGCTATTTGGACACTCGATTGAGGTAGGAATTCGATTACTTGATTCAAAAATCAGTTTAATTTATAAACTTACATATTTTTGATAAATATGGAATTTCGTGAAATTGTTTATAAAAATTGTGTTTATATCTGCTTTTAACATGATTTGAGATATAAACTACCTGGGAGACACGTCACACTGGTTGGCGTGTCATTTGTACTGTTTGGGATTGTTTTATGCAGGAAATTGAATTTTTGGGTTTTGATCAAAAACGACCGTTATAATGCTGAAATTTTTAGAAAATCCAAAATGACTTGAGAACTCAGTTTTGAGGAATAAATGTTATTTGATTAAAGATAACTGCATAGTTATTTTGTGATTTTTTTGGAAATGGTACATATTCTTATTCTGTCATTCATATAGCGTATGCATGCACTCACACACTGACGCGGCCGTCGGACTGACGACGCCCACATAGGGTGATCGGACGGACGACGCCCATATAGAGTGATCGGACTGACGACGCCCACATAGGGTGATCGGACTGACGAGTGATCCATTAGGACACTTCAGACATCATGATTGCATACATAGTTATATATTGGCTTGAATAGATATGTACTGGTTTTGATGGACGTTTTACAATAGTTTTGGAATGTTTGAAACTATTGGACTGTGATTTCCACTTAAGTTTTATAAACTATTTTGAGTGGACTACTAATCATGCAGGACCTTCAACGTGAGTATATTCTTATATATAAAAACTTGTAATCGAATTTCTACTGGGCATTCATGTGCTCACCCTCCTTACCTCCTCCCACTTTCAGGTGATTTATTTTTGGGGTTATTGTCTAGGTGGCTTGACAAGCTTGTTTGGTATATGTATGTCGTTTCCCACATCTCTGATGGTAGGTTCCTATTCTATTACATCTCTTCTTTTCCTTGTCAAATTTTATTTAGCCAATAATGGTGTATTTACTAAGTAGATGTATGAGGACAATTTTGGCATTAAATTGAGTACTTAAAAATACAAACGATTTTATGTAAATTATTTGGACATTGGGCCTGAGGTTTAAAATTGAACGCTTCATTAAAATTCATGATTTAGTAAAAGTTTCCAAACTAATTATTTATAATTTCTCTCAATTTTTAAATGTAGATTTTCTTGAGAAATTAAAGGAAATGGAAAGTTTCATGATTTTGTAATTTACTCACTTTTGAGGACTAAAACCTAAAATTTCAAGTGCTCGATTTTCTGGAATTTTGGAAAATCACTATTTACCACTGTTTCAACGTAAAATTACTAAAATTCACGGCCTTGGATTTCCGGTCATGACAGCTAATAGTGAAATTTCCTTAGAAATAGTGCTCAGTAACCCAAGTAACATCAACAATTTCTTTACGCCAACAACCACCTTCATCCTCAAGATCTATTATAGAATTTTTGTTTCAACGCTAAGTAGCCTTGGCATGAAAGCCATTATTCTTGTCACCACCCCACAACCAATCAGCCCGAGAGCGTTGATGCCAGTTTTCCTCTTCAAGTTGAATTAAACTATCCCTCTCTCACTCTACAGCCCAAATAAGATCCCAATCTGTAGCCAATCTGCTACCCTTATAAGACTGATCTAGTTTTTTTTTTTTTTTTGGTTAAATGCGCTTCATTCTTCATGGAATGTTTCCAAAAACCTTTTTACCCCAAGCCTTGTAAAACCCCTCAAATTATGTAAGGGTATTGTGGTCATTTGACCCAATTTTTCAAAAAAAAAAAATTACTGGACGAATTCGGACGGATTTGTGTCCAGATTCATGGGTAAATGTGTAAAGAAAGTTTGAAAATTGGGGTCAAAATGTAATTATTTAAGGGTATTTTTGAAGAGATTTTCAGAAATTGGACCAAAGTGCAAATTGACCAAAACAGTTCCCAATTGCTCAGAAGCTGACACGTGGCGCTACAGTTTCAAAAATTGCCCATGAATCCCTGCATTTCTCTCTTCTTCTTCCACGAGGTCCCCGCGAAGGCCAGAGCTTCCAACCACCGCCGCTCCTCCTCCGGCCATCGTTGGAGCTCGCCGCCACCTGGCGTTGGTGCGCCGTCGCCGGACGACGCTGCCGCCACCGGAATCAGCCGCAACAGAGCTGCCGATCGCCGGAAAATGGCGAAAAACCACCGCGCCATCTTTTCGGTTTTTCGCCCATAGAATTGCCGTCCGACGTCCAATCAACCCGATTTCAGTGCCATTGGATTCCTCTCGACGCTAGCTTTCATTTCCGACTACTCTCGTAGTCTAACTCCGCTCCGGTGAGAAGTTGGTTAATGTAGCATTTTATTATTATTTTAATTCAGTGGCATTTCTGTAATTATTTGAAATATAGCTTATTTTTCCGAGAAAATTATACCACGTGATAGAGGAAGTTGAAACAAGAAAATTTTTAGTCTCAAAGTGTAAAAACAGTAACCGGAAGATCGTTAATTTTCGAAACGAAAAAATGTGGTATTTTTCTAATTATTTTCAAAATGTGACACTTTTATTATTTTCGGATTTTTGAGCCCATTTAGTGCTATAGACCTCGAAACTGAGTTCTGATTTCAAATTTGGTCTCAGTGAGGTCGGGACATGAATTTTGATATAAAATATCACTATTTTGGGGAAATGACACGAAAATCGAGAAATAGTTCGTGAATTGCATCGTTTTGCGTGCCGTGGAGCCCGCACCCAAATTAGATAAATTATATGTCTAACCTTGGGTTTTTGGGTATTCTGAATTCAGTAGTGTTGTCCGTTTCACGATTTGAAGCTTCGATTGAGAGTTAAGTTTTCAAACCAAGGAATTAAAGCTTGGAAAACGACACCTAGACCTCCAAACGACACCCGATCGACGCCAAACTTTCTCGGTAATCTCGTGACACTATTTGGATACTCAATTCAGGTAGGGGTTCGATTACTTGATTCAAAAATCAGTTTAATTTATAAACTTACATATTTTTGAGAAATATGGAATTTCGTGAAATTGTTATAAAAATTGTGTTTATATCTGTTTTTGACATGATTTGAGATATAAACTGTCTGGGAGACACGTCACACTGGTTGGCGATTCATTTGTACTGTTTGGGACTATTTTATGCAGGAAATTAGATTTTTGGGTTTTGACCAAAAACGGCTTTTATAATGCCGAAATTTTTAGAAAATCCAAAATGACTTGAGAACTCAGTTTTGGGGAATAAATGTTGTTTGATTAAGGATAACGGCTTGGTTATTTTGTGATTTTATGGAAACGGTACATATTCTTATTCTGTCATTCATATAGCATATGCATGCACTCACACACTAACGCGGCCGTCGAACTGACGACACCCATACAGGGTGATTCGGACTGACGACGCCCATATAGGGTGATCGGACTGACGACGCCCACATAGGGTGATCGGACTGACGAGTGATCCATTAGGATACTTCGGACATCATGATTGCATACTGTTGAGTCATGCCTTGCAGCAAAAATCATCTCTCATATTTTGAAGTTAACAAACATGTGATTGAGAACTGATAATCTACTTGAGTGTGCAGCAAATGAAATTGAAACGATCACAAGACATTCAAGAAAGATTATGGAATAGAGCTTGAAGACAAAATTCAAGAATACAAGACTTAGATCAACAAAGGTTAAAACACTTAATTCTTATATTTGAATACTTGTCTACACATTATATGATCTTAATGGCTCAAAGATTTCACAAAATTGGAAATTTTCAACGCAAAACTGTCAAATCTATTTATCTCCAATTAAAATATGAAATCTATTTTAGACAAGCTTTTAAATTGATTTATGAATTTCTATAGTTCCTATATTACATAATAAATCAATTTATAAAGTCACATTTTGGAAATAATTGAAAAATACTTAAAATAAAATTAAAAGATTGCTCTCGG
Source organism: Trema orientale (assembly GCA_002914845.1). Taxonomy (NCBI): domain Eukaryota; kingdom Viridiplantae; phylum Streptophyta; class Magnoliopsida; order Rosales; family Cannabaceae; genus Trema; species Trema orientale. The sequence continues at coordinate 702,113 of JXTC01000126.1, forward strand.
GTAGAATCGGTCTACCTAAAACCCATTTTCGGTCTGCCGATTCCCCTGTCTATTTTCAGCAAATTTCAGAATTCGACCGTTAGAACCGCACTACCAACGGCTAGTTTTTTCGGTCGACTGAAAACACATTTTCGGTCTACCGAAAGTGACAGAATGTCTGTCTAACGGCTATAAACGGCTAGTTTTCATTCAAGTCTATATATAGAAGCTTTTCTAACACTTGAAACTATCTTTGAACTTCTTTACATTGCTTATATCATACTTTCAAAGTGTTCTAATCAATTTTTGTGAACCAAACTTTCAAATCCACTTTTTCACAAAAATCCATTGAGCCAAACTAGATCATATCTTGTGTGTTCATCTATTCTCACTAGGCCTACTTTGTATTATCAAAATTATTGTGAGAGACTCTAGTTGAGAGCATCAACAAAAATCCAAAATTACATTTGTGAGGTGAGGTTGACACCGGATTCATAAACAACCCGGTTTAGGTGAGATTGGCACCGGAGTCTAAACAATCCGTGATAGGCGTGATAGAGCCGGATTCAAGACTATTGTAAAGGCGTGAGTGTGCCTAAGGAGAAAGCACTTGTTGCATAAAAGGGGTGGTCAAACCTATTCTCTTGATCAAATAGTGGATAGCTCAAAGCGGGTTGCCAAGAGCCGGAGACGTAGACAAACCTTTGTGTTTGTTGAACCTCGTAAAAATAGTGTTTACATTTCTCTATCCCTATCTCCGTTTCATTTATATGCAATTAATCTATTTTTACTAGATTGTTTTATTTACTTGCATTATTTACGAAGAATTTTTTAAAATAGTCTACAAAAATTTTTAAAACCCAATTCACCCCCCCTCTTGGGTTAGTTAGCCTTGGACTTACACATACATAGTTATATGTTGGCCTGAATAGATATGTGCTGGTTTTGATAGACGTTTTACAATAGTTTTGGAATGTTTGAAACTATTGGACTGTGATTTCCACTTGAGTTTTATAAACTGTTTTGAGTGGACTACTAACCATGCAGGACCTTCAACGTGAGTATATTTCTTTATATATAAAACTTGTAATCGTTTCTCTACTGGACTTCAGCTCACCCCCCCTCCTACCCCTTAGGTGGTACCCAGTGTGACTTGGACAAGAAGGACTAGAAGTCGAGGCATTGTTGAATTTCTATTTTTATATTTTGGTAAATTCCTACGAGACTTGTGAGATATTTAGAATAAGTAGGAATTTGGTTTCCGTTAAACCTTATAAACTAGAGTGTGAATTTGGAATTGGTTTGTATTATTTATGTCTGTATTTTAAGAGTGAGATGATTTGTGATGCATGACTATTAGACGTTTGTTTTAATTACAGTCTATGTTTGACGAGTGACGCATTAACTGTGGGGTTTTATTTTTTTATTTAAACATTTTAATTGAGGCCAGTTTTGATAGGTTAAAGTCCCCGGGGCAAGATTTTGAACACAATTGAGTCAATGGTAAAAATATTTTTTCGGTATTTCTATATTATGAAATACCCATTCTGCCACTGACCCCGGCCTCGAGCCGTGACAGAAATTTTGGTATTAGAGCACGGTTTTAAATTTAAAATACTCGGAGTGTGTCACTCATTGAACTAGACTGGACATTTCTTCTGTTAAGTCATGCAAAATCATCATCTTACTAATACATTGGACATATTGTAAATACAGATCAAAAAAGTGCCTCCACGAAGAAGAGTGCCTCAACCTGAGAGAGAACAAGATATTCCCCCACAACAAGACTCTCCGGCTTTTAATATTGTTGATGCTCTTCAGTAAGCTATACAGAGGATACCTGGTCTTATGACAAGACCAGCTGTTGAAAACGACCGATCTAAAAGCTTCAGGGAATTTACTAAGCAGAATCCACCGAACTTTTATGGAGAACACGATCCCGCAGCTGCACTGAGATGGCTTAAGGAAGTTCAGAAGAAATTTGACACCTTGGCAGTGCCAGCCGAGTTTAGAGTGGGATTTGCAATGTATTTGCTCCAAGACGCTGCTGATTCTTGGTGGAATACTATCAAGATGACTCATGACACTACTGCTATGACTTGGGAACAGTTTGAAGAACTGTTCAGAGGACAGTATACCAATGAAGATCATGTGAACGAAATGCTGAAACAGTACAATACTATACGCCAGGGTAGTATGACTATTAATGAGTACTATGCGAGGTTTGTGGAGCTTTCCCAGTATGCTCATATACAGGGAAATCATTCGAGACTCCAAGTGGTTCATTTCAGGACCAACCTGAGGCCAGAGATTTGCACTAGGCTCGAGCCATTTCCTGTTACTACCCTTATTGAGGCCTATAGTACAGCTCAGAGGATTAAAGCCACACTAGTGGGTGATAGGGGAACTACTGGTGGATATAAAGGGAAAGGTACTGACCGAAAAATGAAAAAGGGCCGATGGCAAGGACAAGGTTCACAGAGCAGTGGACACAGTGGTAGTTTTGTTTCGACAGAGAGTGGACGTTTTACTCCATATTCTTGCCATCACTGCGGTCAACAGGGCCATTTTAGAAGAAATTGCCCCGAGCTTTTGCAGACTCCTCCACTGACCACCAGAGGACCACAGGGAAGTCAAGCAATTTCCACACCCATCCCTAGTCAGCAAACTAGGCCTGCTCGTTTTCAGAGCTCAGCCCCGACTTTCAACTCTCATGTTCAGCACCAATATCATCCTCAGGGTTCTACTTTCACCACAGGGTGTCAAACCCCTCAGGCATCTGGAACACAAGGAGGTTATGGACAGTCCTACAGTAGTACTCCTGTGTCTAGCAGTAGTCATGCTGGCAGAGGCAGAGGAAACAAAGGAAAGGGAAAAGCTCAGACCTATGCAGTCACCAAGACAGAGGACTATGATTAGCTTGGACCTAGAGTGGTTGACAGTATGATCTTACTTTATCACTCTTGGGCTCATGTGTTATTTGATACTGGTGCATCGCATTCCTTCATATATGTGTTGTTTGCTAGCATATTGGGTTTGAAATTTGAAGCTTTTGATCCTGCATTAAATCTTGATACTCCTTTGGGAAATGTCTATGGTGTGTCTACTATATGCAACTCATGTTCTATTGTTACAGATGGTTGTGAGTTATTAGCTAATTTGATTGTGATACCTATGGATCAATTTGATGTGATTCTTGGTATGGACTGGTTGTCCAAATATCGAGCTATAATAGATTGTTATAAAAGGAAAGTGACTCTTCATTCTGAAGATGGATATTCAGTTGTGTATCAACCTGGTTTAAATCTAATGAGACCCAGTCCTCTTTTAAGAGCATGTATTAGTGGGAAAAAGAAATTGGAATGTTATGGAAACCTGTTTACCATTGATGGAGAGATGGGAACTGCAGATCAGTATCCATGGATATCGGTGGTTAGTGAATTTCCAGATATTTTTCCAAAGGATTTACCTGGATTACCACCTGACAGAGAGATTGAATTCTGTATTGACTTAGTGTCTGGAGCTCAACCAGTTTCCATTCCCGCTTATCGAATGGCTTCTACAGAAATGACTGAATTAAGGGAACAACTAGATGACCTATTGTCAAAAGGGTTTATCAGAAGTAGTACCTCACCTTGGGGTGCTCCAGTTCTCTTTTGCAAAGAAAGCTGATGGTACACTCAGACTTTGCATGGACTACAGAAAGCTAAACCAACTTACGATAAAGAATAAATATCCTTTGCCAAGAATTGACGTGTTGTTTAATCAACTCGGTAGATCTAAATTCTTTTCGAAGATAGACTTGAGATCTAGATACCACCAACTGAAGATTCGTGAAGAAGACGTACCGAAAACAGCATTCAGAACTCGTTATGGTCATTTTGAGTTTTTGGTTATGCCTTTTGGATTGACGAATGCACCTGCAGCATTTACGGACCTTATGAATACAATCTTCAGGCCTTATTTGGATAGATTTGTGGTTGTGTTTATTGATGACATACTGATATATTCTAAGACTCGGGAAAAAAATGCCAAACATTTAAAGATTGTGCTTCAAACTTTAAGAGATCATCAGTTATATGCCAAGAGATCGAAAAGTGATTTCTAGATGACAGAAGTCAAATTCTTAGGCCTTGTGATTTCTTAAGATGGTATCTCAGTTGACCCATCCAAGATAGAGTCTATTCTAGGATGGGAGAGACCGAGAAATATTACAGAGGTGCGGAGTTTCCTTGGTTTAGCTGGTTATTATTGTCGTTTTGTGGAAAATTTCTCGAGCATTGCATTGCCTTTAACCAAGTTAACGAGAAAAGATGTCAAATTTATTTGGAATGACGAGTGTGAGACGACATTCATGAAATTGAAAGAGAAACTGACAACTGCACCTATTTTGATTGTCCCTAACAGTAATGAACCATATGTGGTGTACACAGACGCTTCTAGTTCAGGATTAGGATGTGTTTTAATGCAGAATGGCAGAGTTATAGCTTATGCTTCTCGACAGTTGAAACCACATGAGAAGAACTATCCTGGCCATGATATGGAATTAGCAGCTGTGATTTTTGCTCTCAAGATCTAGAGGTGTTACTTATATGGTGTTAAATTTGATATTTACTCTGATCACAAGAGTTTGAAATATCTCTTCAGTCAACGAGACTTAAACTTAAGACAGAGGAGACGGATTGAGTATATGGAGGATTATGATTTCAATCTTCAGTATCACTCTGGAAAGGTAAATGTAGTAGTAGATGCTTTAAGCCGTAAAACTCATGGTATGCTTGCTTCTTTGATACTTGAAGAATGGAAGAATTCGGTCACTATTGGTGATTACAATCTGGAGTATTTTGAGAAAAACAATGTTGCTTATGTTAGCAATGTAGTGGTTACTCCTTCATTTCTCCAGATAGTTCAGCAGAGTCAATGGCAAGATCAAGAATTAAAGAAAATCTGGAATCAACTCCAGAGTGGTGAACAACTGGATAGTAGGAGCCCTAATAGAGAAGGATTTATACTCTTCAATGGAAAGTTAGCTGTAGCTAATGATCCCCATCTTCGAGAGACTATCTTGACTGAAGCTCACAAATCCAAGTTTGCAGTACATCCCGGTAGTACTAAGATGTACCATGACTTAAAGAGACAGTATTGGTAGAAAGGCATGAAACGAGACGTAGCTACTTTTATAGCTAAATGTATGACCTGTCAGCAGGTAAAAGCAGAACATCAAAGACCCGCTGGATTACTTCAGCCATTGCCTATCCTAGAATGGAAATGGGATAAGATTACTATGGATTTTGTAACGGGATTGCCAAGGACTCAAAGGAAAAATGATGCAGTATGGGTAATTGTTGATCAAATGACTAAAACTGCTCATTTTATACCGATTCGGAATTTTCTCTTAACAAACTCAGTCGTCTTTATGTGGATCACATTGTTCATTTGCATGGAGTGCCTTCTAGCATAGTTTCTGATAGAGATTCTGGAAAGCTTTACAGAAAGCTTTGGGAACAGAATTAAATCTTAGTACAGCTCATCACCCACAGACAGATGGCCAATCTGAGAGGACAATTCATATTTTAGAGGATATGCTTCGCTCATGTATACTGGACTTTGGTGAAAACTGGGATGACCACTTGTCATTAGTGGAATTTACTTACAACAACAGCTACCAAACCAGTTTGGGTATGGCTCCATATGAGGTATTGTATGGAAGACCATGCAGGTCACCCTTGTGTTGGGCTGAAGCAAAGGAACGAGTTACTCTAGGGCCAGAACTGATACAAGAGACTACTGAAAAGGTCAACATGATAAGAGAAAGACTTAAGGTTGTTCAAAGTCGTCAAAAGAGCTATGCGGATCCTTTGAGACGAGAAGTAGAATTTGACGTTGGTGATCAAGTATTTCTAAAGGTCACACCAAAGCGCGGAGTTACTAGATTTGGAATTAAAGGAAAGTTAGCTCCAAGATATATTGGGCCATTCGAAATTACTGCAAGAATTGGGCCAGTAGCATATCAATTAGACTTACCGCCACAATTGGGTCATGTGCAAATGCCTTTCATATTTCAATGCTGAGAAAATACGTTCCTGACCCGACTCATGTGATTCAGTATGTAGAGAAACCAGTTCAAGAGGATGTCACGTATGAAGAGCAACCAGTTCGGATAATGGGAAGAGAACTCAAAGTGCTTCGCAATAGAGAAATTCCACTTGTAAAAGTTCTCTGGAATCATCACAAGGAAGAAGAGGCCACTTGGGAACTTGAGACAGAGATATATGAAAAATACCCTCACTTATTTAATTTTCAACTTGAGGTTGTACTCTGAGTTTATGCCTTGTACTGGAATTTCGGGACGAAATTCTTTTAAGGAGAGAAGGATGTAAAACCCCTCAAATTATGTAAGGGTATTATGGTCATTTGACCTAATTTTTCGAAGAAAAAAAAAATTATTGGACGAATCTTGACGGATTTGTGTCCAGATTCATGGGTAAATATGTAAAGAAAGTTTGAAAATTGGGGTCAAAATGTAATTATTTAAGGGTATTTTTGAAGAGATTTTCAGAAATTGGACCAAAGTCCCAATTGCTCAGAAGCTGACACGTGGCGCTACAGTTTCAAAAATTGCCCATAAATCTCTGCATTTCTCTCTTCTTCTTCCACGAGGTCCGCGCGAAGGCCAAAGATTCCAACCACCGCCGCTCTTCTCCGGCCATCGTTGGAGCTCGCCGCCACCTGGCATTGGTGCGCCGTCGCCGGACGAAGCTGCCACCACCAGAATCAGCCGCAACAGAGCTGCCGATTGCCGAAAAATGGGGAAAAACCACCGCGCCATCTTTTCGGTTTTTCGACCATAGAATCGCCGTCCGACGTCCAGTCAACCCGATTTCGGCGCCATTGGATTCGTCTCGATGCCAGCTTTCATTTTCGACCACTCTCGTCGTCTAACTCCGCTCCAGTGAGAAGTTGGTTACTGTAGCATTTTATTATTATTTTAATGCAGTGGCATTTTCGTAATTATTTGAAATGTAGCTTATTTTTTCGAGAAAATTGTACCACGTGATAGAGGAAGTTGAAACAAGAAAAGTTTTAGTCTTGAAGTGTAAAAACAGTAACTGGAAGATCGTTAATTTTCGAAACGAAAAAATATGGTATTTTTCTAATTATTTTCAAAAAGTGACATTTTAATTATTTTCGGATTTTTGAGCCCATTTAGTGCTAGAGACCTCGAAACTGAGTTCTGATTTCAAATTTTGTCTCAGTGAGGTCGGGACATGAATTTTGATATAAAATATCACTATTTTGGAAAATGACACGAAATATCGAGAAATAGTTCGTGAATTGCATCGTTTTGCGTGCCGTGGGGCCCGCACCCAAACTAGACAAATTATATGTCTAACCTAGGGTTTTTGGGTGTTCTGAATTCAGTGGTGTTGTCCGTTTCACGATTTGAAGCTTCGTTTGAGAATTAAGTTTTCAAACCAAGAAATTAAAGCTTGGAAAACGACACCTAGACCTCCAAACGACACCCAATCGACGCCAAACCTTCTCGGTAGTCTCGTGACATTATTTGGACACTCAATTGAGGTAGGGGTTTGATTACTTGATTCAAAAATCAGTTTAATTTATAAACTTACATATTTTTGATAAATATGGAATTTCGTGAAATTATTTATAAAAATTGTGTTTATATTTGTTTTTGACATGATTTGAGATATAAACTGCCTGGGAGATACGTCACACTGGTTGGCGTGTCATTTGTACTGTTTGGGACTGTTTTATGCAAGAAATTAGATTTTTGGGTTTTGATCAAAAACGGACGTTATAATGCTGAAATTTTTAGAAAATCCAAAATGACTTGAGAACTCAGTTTTGAGGAATAAATGTTGTTTGATTAAAGATAACTGCATGGTTATTTTGTGATTTTGTAGAAATGGTACAGATTCTTATTCTGTCATTCATATAGCATATGCATGCACTCATACACTGACGCGGCCGTCGGACTGACGACGCCCATATAGGGTGATCGGACAGACGACGCCCATATAGGGTGATCGGACTGACGACGCCCACATAGGGTGATCGGAGGGACGAGTGATCCATTAGGATACTTCAGACATCATGATTGCATACATAATTATATGTTGGCTTGAATAGATATGTGCTGGTTTTGATGGACATTTTACAATAGTTTTGGAATGTTTGAAACTATTGGACTGTGATTTCCACTTGAGTTTTATAAACTGTTTTGAGTGGACTACTAACCATGCAAGACCTTCAACGTGAGTATATTTCTTTATATATATAACTTGTAATCGTTTCTCTACTAGGCTTTAGCTCACCCCCCCTCCTACCCCTCAGGTGGTACCCAGTGTGAGTTGGACAAGAAGGACTAGAAGTCGAGGCATTGCTGAATTTCTAATTTTATATTTTGGTAAATTCCTACGAGACTTGTGAGATACTTAGAATAAGTAGGAATTTGGTTTCCGTTAAACCTTATAAACTAGAGTGTGAATTTGGAATTGGTTTGTATTATTTATGTCTGTATTTTGAGAGTGAGATGATTTGTGATGCATGACTATTAAATATTTGTTTTAATTGCAGTCTATGTTTGACGAGTGACGTATTAACTGTGGGGTTTTGTTTTTTTATTTAAACATAGGCCAGTTTTGATAGGTTAGAGTCCCTGGGGCAAACTTTTGAACACAATTGAGTCAATGGTAAAAATATTTTTTCGGTATTTCCATATTATGAAATACCCATTCTGCCATTGACCTCGGCCTCGGGCCGTGACAAGCCTTGAGCTGGTCTGCACAACAATCAAGTGAAGCCATTAGCAGTGCCAAAGTTAATTTTCCCTATCCAAGCATCCCGAATCACACTTGAGCTGGCTTCCTCCTTAGTCTAAAATGGTTCAAAACAAAAAGGGCTACTCCCATTGATAGCATAGTTCCCATTAGAGACTGAGCCATCTAACAGTAATTGAATTACTATATGGTCACTTCCCCATAAATCAAGACTAAAGACACAGCAATTAGGAAACAAAATTTCCAATCAAGATTGGTCACGAACTTGTCCAAACGCACCTAGATATTTTCTTCATCCTCCCATCTATTGTTTGGCTCCAGAATAGCCCGAATCTCTAAGATTACAATCTTCTAGAGCACCTCAAAAATTAACCATCCCAACATTTGTTCTACAGAAACTGCCAAGTTTTTCATTCCAAGAAAGCACTTCGTTAAAGTCTCCACTATAAACCCAAGGAATATTGAGATGGGTACTATGCCTCCGTAACATCTCCCAAGTGTGAAGTTTTTCACGTTGATCCAAATGGCCATAAATCCTTGTAAACCACCATTCCACACCCGAAGAACACGAAACAACAATATCAATATGGTGCTTAGAATACTTAAGAAAGGTCACATCCCAGCAATCTTTCCAAAAAAGTGCAATACCACCACTTCTACCAATACTATCTACTACAAGACCATTAGCAAAATCAATTTTCTGCCTTAACAATTGTGCATTTTTACCCTTTAGTTTAGTTTCAGAAATAAAGATAAGAGTGGGAGAAAGGTGCTTGAGAAAACTGTGAAGTCTGCCTAATGCTCGAGGGCTCTCCAAACCTTGAGCATTCTACACAAAGAGACTCATTGAACCCGCCGATACAAGCTTGTTTGAAACATCCCTCAACGACTGTCTTTTCACCAAATCATTTCCATGTGACTCTTCAATTCTAAAAACTTTTCCTTTAGTAGCAGCTTCACGTCACGTCGAAGATCACCAGAGCCATCAACTTTGTATTTGTTTCGGGCTATCTTCTTAATGTTCTTTCTTTCGACAGTTTTTGGACCTTCACTATCCTGGGTAGCCCCAAAGGTAAATGGACTTGAATCTTTTAAGGGAGCGTAAGGATGCTCTGCTGGATTGTGAGCAAGGGCCTGGTTGGAGATAATCAGATTCAGGCTTTTATCAAACCCAAGCCTAGGCCCAATCTGAGGTACATTCGAGGCAATGGATAAAACAACTTCCATTATCGGCATTAAAGGCTCCCTCAGCTTTCAAGAATTAAGGGGGATAACAGTTGTATCCGGAACCTTAGGAGAAGAATCCTCAATTACAGGCTGATTTTTTAATTTTGAATCAAAGTAATAGCCGGAATTATATTCCAATCAGAAGCTTATTATGCCAACTGGGGTTAGCTCAGTTGGTCCAAGGTTTGAGGGTTGTGTGTGTGTGTTTGGGGGGGTCATGGGTTCAAACCTTGGTAGTGTGTGTGTCATTTTCCTTTAATTTGTAGTAAGTGGTGGTCATTAGTTAAGTCCCACCTTTTAAAAAAAAAAAAAATATTCCAATCAGAAGTCAGACAAACGGTGGTCAAAGTGGGCACCATAATCGTATTAGTCCCTAAATTTTCTTTATTCTGATAAGGAAAAGCAAAACATGCTACCTTCATCAAAATCCTTCCCATTAGGCTTCCTTAAAAATGATGACTTTCGGGCTTTATTGTGAGATAAGTTGACTAGGAAGTTTGGGAAAAATTCATAAATATCTATTTTGAAAATTATATTTTCATAAATACCCGTTTTTATATTTCTTTTTTAGAAAAATGTAAACCACTACTATTTTACACATGAAATGTATACCACGATATATATTTCATGTATTAAATATATACCGTGGTCTATATTTTATGAATAAAAGTTACATTAAAAATTGGCACATATTTTAAAATGTGTACTATTCATATTTTACAATGTGTACTTCATGGATAAAATTTACATTATAAATGTGGACCACTCATATTTTGCATATGAAATATGAGCCATAAAAATAGGTATTTTTGAAAGAAAAATTTAAAACGGATATTTTTGAAATAAATTTTAAAAAACAGGTATTAGGCGTAATTTTCACCGGAAATTTTGATAGGAGGAATCACAGAGCCAATCACCAAAGTGAAATTTTACCCATTTCCAATATAGACTCTGCCTCTTCCTTGGAACAATCTTTGATAGTATGACCAAATCAAGCCATATCAAAAGTAAAATTCTAGGAGTTTCTCATACTTGAAATCCACCCAGATCAGAGGGCCATCGGATTCAATTCAGACCTCTGTACCCTGCCTGAGAACTTTGGTCCGGATGTATTTACCCCAATACCTCTCATCTTTGTCAGTTTCGACTTTCAAACAATGCCCAACCTGATTCGCTAAGAACCGACCAACCCCCGCTGTCATACTATGCAAAGGAAGGTTAAACATTTGTATCTAGAAATAACAAAACAGAAATATCCTCCGCCAGGACTTTCTCTGTTATCAAACTCTTTTAAGACTAAAAGGCTTTGTTAAATTTCCAGAGCTCTAACCCCATAAGCCTCTTCTTTTTAGCCAGGCTTTTAAATATGATAACAAAGACATTGAGATCAATTTCTTGAATGAAAAAAATCTGTCTTTACACCCCAGACTCGCTTCATAACCTCCTTAAATGCATCTCTGTTAAAAGGTTTGGTGTATCTGCTAATTATTGACACATAACTACATAATAGTTTATGAGATGAGATTTAAAAGAAGCAAGTGGGAAATATAAAATAAGGGATTAAATAAGAATGACAAAATATAATTGATGAACTGTGCCGTGAAATTTGGCCCAAAAAAATAGAAAAAAATAAATAAATTCAAGCAAGTAGAGGGAACTATGGCCTGCAAAACAAAGCTCATTTACTTTTGTATAATATAGAGATATAGATATAGGTATAACTAATTTTATTTCTTTTCTTTTCTTTTTTTTTTTCCCCCCCTTCTTTTTTTACCAAATCACAAGGGTTCCACGATAAGATGGTGATATCTTGGATTAGCCTTGAGAGAGCTGTCTTTGTGTATCACGTCTTGTTAGACAAAATCAACAACTATGGTGAAACAACTCAAATCTAATCTAAGAACTATTTGGATAATATGAACAATCAAAAACCTTGAGAAAACAGTTGTCCGATAGAATTTGGAACAAAAGTTCAATAGGAACTTATTCTGAATTAGAGGAGTGGGTAGTCCAGCTAATTACAACAACAAAAAAAAAAAAAAAGGCTAGTACATAAGGCATCTTCCCAAAATCTCAAGTGTATGGATGCATTGGCTAAGAGAGAGACCATTTTCTACAATTTATGCTTTTTTTGCCTAAACTTCTATAAGGTAATCAATAAAGGCTTTATTGCCCACCCTAATCAAATGAGAAATTGACAGGAGTAGTCTTTTTTTGTTTTTCTCCTGAAAACTTAACTTTTTGTCTCTTTTTTCAAAATGACTTTTATAGTACAAAATAATTATTTTTTTAGTCTCTTTTGAAGAGAAAAAATAGTCTGAAACTACCTTTTTGCCTTGTTTCAGGTAGTCAAATTTTGTGACTGATGGTCACATTTTGTTTCTCATTATTACAAATATTGTGAGTTTTCGAAGACATGAGCAGTTTCATAATTTTTTGAATTTATGTGACTGTGACAATATTTATGACACTTTTCTGAGTATGTTATAAATTATTACATTGTGCACAATTTTGTTATATTTAGTCACAATTTTATGATTTAATCACAGTTTGTTTTACATCACTACGAATAGTAGAGAAAGCTTATATTTAAGTAAAACTAAGAGTCACAGTTGTAATAGACAGTAACAAAAGATAGTTGAAGATTATTCATAAAAATGGTATCTTGAACTTTTTGTTGTGTAGGGAGTACTAGAAAAATCATTCTGAAAAAAGAGATAAAAAAGTCAAGTTGCTAAAAAAAAGAAATGAGATTAAAAATTCAAGTTGCTAAAAAAAAAGACTACTCTCGTCAATGTCCCTTTTATAATCCAACTAAGTTGAAGCTCGGCTAGACTTTCAAAATTAACAATCAGATTTGTTCCTATGCAGGCACAACCAGGTGAAACGTGGAATTGTATCCATAAAATGAATACAATACCGAACGATAACAACTGGACGAAGAAGTTGATTACCCCAGGAGGTCTCAATTCACAAATTGACGATGTAGTGTGTGATCTTGTATTTGCCGTGCAAAACAATTCGAAATGAAATCCCTTTCAACTATAGGATAAATAAAACGAAAAGAAAAAGGAAAATCAAATGCATCAAATAACCATAATCCATTCAACCAGAATGTTCAATGTTCGAACTGCATAGTTATTCCGCAACCACAGCAGATCCTTCAAGCGACTCAACACTAGAAACAGTTCTGCTCTGTATACATGCACAGCTGCTTAAAAAGGAAAATAACAAAACATAAGGCTACGAAAAAACTAACAATGTTTCATGCCAAATAAAACCACGTCAAATCTCACTGACCCTGGGGTTGACTGCAACTCCGATCAAACAAATCATGAACATGAATGGAAGTGGCAAAAAGACTTTCAAATTCATAAATTTTACAAAGCCAATTTTTCAAGGGAGATCGGACATTTGACAGACAGCAGGCATGTTATTCCACGCACAATAACCGAGGCCCCATTCTTGACTCTGTGAAGAACTTCCAGTAGCCATGTGCTTGTAGTCGGTTGCTAAATCATCACCTAGAAGTGTTACAATGGTATCAGTCATGATGCTGCGCTCCTTGCCACAGCCTGAACTCTGCTCAAACCAATCTGAAGCAAGTAGCGCATCGGGACGAACGAAGTCCATTGGCTTTTTGGGTTCTTTCTCTTTATCTGGGATAGAATCTGCATCAACTGGTTCTGGTTTCACAGTGCTCCCTGGAAAGATAACAAACAGTACTCAAGTCAATATGAATAGTTGTACAGGACAACCCCATTGGAACCCATTTGAATTAGGAAATTCTGGAGAAATTCCGTATTGCTTTTTGGAATGGACAAAGAAACAAATTTTCAAGGGGAAAAAAAAGGAAAAGGATAAAAAAGAGCTAAGCATTTCTACACTCGAATAAAATTCACAAACCATAAAAAAAAGTACACCTTTTGGAACATACCAGTAAAGGTCTCAACAGGTTGTGGTTCATCCAAGGAACTTCCACTAGCACTAATGCACTCATTGAAAAGTGAAGTAGCAGAATGACCCAATGGAGAAACGGGTTCTCTGTAGCCTTCCCAATCAGTTTCACAAATGTTCAAATTGCAATTGTCAGCAACAACACAAGGAGTAATACTAGATGAATTTGAACTCTTCTCCGATGATAGTTTCTTTGCACTGCTTAGATTCTTAGACTCATGAAGCAGAGCATCAAGCAGGCCACTATTACGTGGTGAAGAGCACTCTGACTCAAATGCACCAACTGGTGGAGGAGATTGGATAAAAGCATCAACTGACTCGAGCAAAGGTGGTGGGGGAGAAGTGCCCCAGGTGCCTAAATCAGTTTCTGGATATTGGAGTGAAGGGAGCTCCGACTTCACAGACCCATTAGTGGGCCTGGAAGCAGAGGAATTGCCATTTAAAAGGGAATGGCTACCCTGGGTTACAGCAAAAGACAACAGGCTCTTATTAGGATCAAGATCATGCTGAAAAGTTGGCCCAAATGAGCTAATTTTATCACAAGTGTCATTCTGAAACTGGTCAAACAGGGGACATCCATTCTGGACACACCCACTGGAATCAGGGAATACATCTGATGATTCTCGAATACGCTTCTGGCGGTGAATTGTTGGTGGCATGAAACTATAATATTGAGGAGAAGCTATACCTTTCATAAGCATAGTACTCATAGAAATATCTGGCAATTCAGAAACATAAGGCAAGACATCACTGTTCCCCTTTAAACCATCAAAAACAACATCAGGTATCTCGAAACTATTAGGCTGCAAGGGATCATGCTGTCCTCTGTCCCCACAATTAAGTCCACCAGTACTTTGGCCTTGTTGATTTTCTTGAAATGCTTGCAAACATAGGTCAGGAGGATACAGAGGTAAGCCAGCCCGCTGTCGTCTCTTAATTCGTGTATTCCAGTAGTTTTTTATCTCATTATCAGTGCGACCAGGCAACTAAGAAGAGTAATAAGAGACAATTAATTATCTCTTGTAAAAAATCAAATGTATTGGTTCAATTAGAGAACAAACTAAAAGAGGGAGAGAAAAAGCATTGGTGAGAGGTACAAAAAGACAAAAGAGAACAAACTAAAAGAGGGAGAGAAAAAGCATCGGTGAGAGGTACAAAGAGACTAAATATTATATTGTAATTCAAATTTTCATTATTTCTAATTACAATATTAGGATAAAAAGAACTAATATTAATTCTCACATATTGAGAAGTATCTATACAGGCATGAACTAATAAGATAAATAAACTGCATAACCCAAGAATGCCTTAAAAAAGAAAGTGCGCAATGCTATAACTGATCAATGACAAATACATGTTTATTTTTTTCCCCCCTTTTGGCAATCATGCAAGAAGTTTTCAGTATTTAATTTTTGTTTATTTATGTAGTTGAAAATATGTGAAAAATAAGTATAACTAAATATTTCATTGTTAATCCAAAAGTGTAAAATTCAGTAGAGTCTAATATAAAAACATAGGAGTGTAATACAAAATAGTTATAGTTATAGTCTAATAACTATAACTAAATACTTCATTATTAATCCGGAAGTGTAAAATTCAGTAAAGTTTAATACAAAAACATAGGAGTGCATTACATAACTTATCTTTCACCAAATTCCAGCTTATTCCAGTTAAAAAGTAGACTGAGGTGGGGCAGCGTGCCAAATAAAGCAGTAGCAAACAAACAGTATTCTATAATTTGGATCAGTTCAGACCTTTTACTTCCTCTATTGAAAAGAGTTGAAATGGAAAACAAATGGGATAGTGTTTCAGAATTTCATAGATACATCTAGTGCTAACTCAACTATTAGAAACAGGAATGAAAACAGATGTCATTACATGATACCATTGCCCACATACATAATCAGGGCGCGAGGTCAAGACAATAAAAAAGGTGAGAATACTTGGGTAGAAAATATGTTTCTTCCCTTTCATCAGGAAAAGGAATTTAATTGTGGAGGTCACAGACAAGAATTAAGTTCCTCCTAAAATCTTAAAGTACACACAGGAGCTTAATTCCCTTTCTCAGAATTCCAGATCAGTAAACGCACATGGGGAGGAGGGGGGGATCTTGCTACCGTAAAAATTTCACTTAACTTTCATCAAACCTAAAAATAGTTACAGGCTATGGAAAATCACAATTAGTAGCTAGAGGTAGACAAGTAGTAATTATGTTTCAATCTTCAATATTTAGTTTAGAGATGCAAAATAACTCAATGCTCCAGAAAATATAACCATTTCCGGATGATCAAAAGACAAATAAAATAAAATTTCCAAGGGTTGTTAAAAAAACGTGCTATGTTGTTTCCCAAAGAATAAACTTTATACCATTCAACAGTGAAATCTGTATTTAACTACCAGAAAAGGAAAATAAAAAATTTAAAAAGTTATGGATTACAATTTGATTGCAGCAAATTTATTTATAATCGAGAAATATTAGTTCTTCCGCTGGCTATAAATTCCTATATTCCTAAAACAAATCTTATAAAGACCAGGCACCTAGAAAATTCATTATTAAAAATAAATAAATAAATAAAAGGAGAGAAAAAGAAATAGATACTCACATGTGCGGCCATGCGTGCCCACTTGTTCCCCATCTTGGCATGGAGTTCAATGATCATTCTTTCTTCATCTGCAGTAAATGCACCTTTCTTCAAATTTGGCCTTAAATGATTCGCCCATCGTAGCCTGCAGCTTTTTCCACAACGAGAAAGTCCTGAGTGCTTCTGAACTGCATTCCAGTTACCTTCCCCATGCTTTTTGACATATTCCATCAGAATTTCATCTTCCCCTGATGTCCATGGCCCTTTCTTCAAGACAACACCACCAGAACTTCCTCCATTACTTTCATCAAGTAACGGTGACTCACTATGATATTTGGAGATGTCTTCGCTTTCATTTGTTGATCGGCTCATCTCTAATTTTGCAATCAATCACAGATGCCTAACAAGAGCTAAGAACCAGGCAAATGGCAGGTTGATAACCTGGACATGAGGAAAATAACATTTTAAATACCAGATTATATACTATGCATAGACTACAGCACCATGATCAATTATTTATTTGTAGGCCCTTACAACCAAGTAAAATTTCATTTACGCATAAAACAAAACAACCATGTAAAACATCAGAATTTGTAACCCACATGAAGTTAAAACTTTCATAATTAAGATTGTAGAATTTCAATTTTCAAACATAAAATAGCATATTTTCAAATTCATGAGCTACACTTAAAGGAAAATGATAAACTGAACAGCTACATCAAGAGACACGGGAAAAAAATAAAATAAAAAAAAAAATCATTAGATTTTATTTTCCAAAATTTAACCAATCAACATCTTTTTTAACATATAAAAACCAATTTAAGAGAAAATATGTTCTTTCAATTTGGTAGTAGCTACTTTCTTTCGGACCAATATCCTCCCCTTAGACATATACATATAAGAAGAAAAAACCTTGAAATCCCTAGTGTTATTGATTCATTCAAATTCTAAATACAGAGTGATATCATAAGTCAACACACAGTCATTTCAATTAAGTTTGTAAGAAATTCCAAAAAAAAAAAAAAAAACATGATATGATTCTCTAACTTCTTTTTTTCTTTCAATAAATGGTTTCACTAACTAGTTAATCCAAGATAGCATGTGAAAACTCTGCAGACTGCTTCGTGCACGCCAGTGTCTGTGTGTCTATGGTAAATAACTTGGGATCTCTAGTATTATGAGTTCTTATTATGCGTCTGTCTGACAGAATCTAGTATCAGAACATTGGTAGCAATGAGGCGATTAAAAAGGTTCGATTCCTACTTTTTTTTCGTAGTTGTTCTCTTTTTTTTTTTTTTTTTTGCCTTTTAACTACAAAAATTTCACAATAATAACTAGTAAAGGAAAATTGTGATTGTTGCCAAAGAAAAGCATAGATCTCCCCAAGAAAAGGAAAAGTAGCAACAGAAAATCATACACTAACCTAAATCTACATACCCAACTCGAAATCCGATGAACCAAGTACGGGGAGGAAAAAAGCGACCAATATAATCCAAAAACCAGCAAAGCAATACAGGAATCATAAAAGTGAACATATCCACTGTTTTACATAATTAATTTAAGTCACCAGCCTAAAAATGCCCATAGGAGAAATAGAAAGCAAACTAATTGTCATTTATTGCCAATAGTCCCCATCTATTTTCCGAATAAAGACCATATTAACAGACCCAAATTGATAAAATTCCAAATCCAATCAAACCCAGAATTGAAAACCACGTAGCATAAAATAAAACGCAGAGAAAGAAACGCAGTACCTGAATTAGACCAAGATGAGGTTGACAACAAAATCCGAAGATACAATTTATTCAATTACGATATAAGGGTCCTTGAACCTCCTCCGGTCAGTCAAAAAAATTCCGAATTTTTTTTTTTTTCAGAAGTAATGGTCAAATGAGCGAAGAGCTGAGAAAATCGCAAAAATAGAACACCTGAAAACGACAAAAAAGTAGAATCATCAATTTCAACGATCATCAGAAAAAACTCAAAAGGAAAAGCCAAAATCCTAATAGAAATCAGCTCAGAAAAATCAAAAAAATCAAGATCAGAAACCCTAATGTTTGCCCAATTCAAGAATTGAGCCTCCCCCCCCCCCCCCCCCCAAAAAAAAGAAGTAAAATTCCATTCACAGATCGGAATCAACAGAAACCCTAGAAAAATGAAGATCCGAACCTCAGTTTGAGAAAGAGAATCCAGAGAATCCGAGTGTAGAGAGAGCAACACATCTGAGATTGGGATTGGGATTGAGAATGAGAATTTTCATATGAAGAAAATCAGTCATAGAGGTAGAGAGAGAAATTGTGGAGAGAGAGAGAAAGGGGGAATCGAAATGGAGAATGATAAGGGATCCGAGGGTAGAAATGGCAAAAGAAGAGTATTGTTAGGCTGAGATAAAGGCGGAGAAGAAGTAGAAGAAGATGAAGAAGAAGAAGAAGAAGAAGAAGAAGACTACCACCTTACTCATCCTTTTCTCTCTCTCTTTCTCCCTTTCCCCTTTTTGAGCTCACCTTAGCATCCCTTTTCTCTCTCTTCTCTTCATTTCTTTTATATATAACGTATAGTGCATTATTGTACTTTTCATCAATGCAACTCGAGTTTGAATTTTATTTTTTCAATTTTTTTTTGTCTAAAAAAGAATTATTTTAGCTAAGCTAAATTTTCTATCATTTGTATTTATTTTTATTTTTATTTTTATTTTTATTTTTATTCCTACTTTTTGTTTGGATCTGATTTTTTTTTTTTAAAGTTTCGAATTTTGAACTTGATCCTAATTAGCAATTTTACGTAATAAACACATTACGATATAGTGTGATTTTTACGGCGACAACTAAATAAATTACGTATTTTTCTCAAACATATATTTTCGGAAAAAATACAAGCTTATATATATTTCAACGTATATTTCAAATCTACCGAAATTTGTTTTATTAATTTTATTTTTCTTTCAAACTTGAACTTATTTTGTATTTATTTTCTTATTTCTTATGTATTATTAATTTTACCTATAATTATTTAGGGCATGTTTGGATTTACTTCTAGTTTTTTGTTTAAATAAATTGAAAATAAAAGTAAAAATTTAGTTTTAGTTTTCAATTTTTAAAAATAAAAAACATGTTTGGCAAACTTATTTCACTACTTATTTTCAAAAACAAAAAAATACAAATAACAAGTGGAAAGTTATATAGCCTTATATTTATGTATGTTTATAAGCACTTGTGTACAAGTATTTGTATGTTCTTTTGTTTTTGAAATTTGTTTAAAAAAATAAAGGCATTAGAAATTTTTTGTTACCACTTTTTTTGAAATTTTTGGTAATAATTTTTAAAAACAAAAAATAAAAACAAGGTTGCCAAGTGAATTTTCAAAAAAAATTTCTATTTTTCTATTTAAAAAAATAAAAAATAGAAAACGAAAGTGAATCCAAATAAGTCCTTAATATTTTGACAATTTTACGAAACTTTATGGCGCACAAAATTTTACGACAGATTATTCACTATAGTCTTCAGTTAAAAGAAATTTGAATTTATTACCATGAGTGAGGTATTTATATTTCTACATATACTTTTTTCAATCTAAAATAATTTATTTTTAAACACTACTCGAGTGTCACTTCACATTTGGTGTGAATTAGTAATACAAATTCTCTCATTCATAGAACAAAATTCAAACATGAAGATATACCATATACTAATAAAACTGTACATTTGAGTGGCTCGGTTCGGTCAAAATAGGCCGAGGAGGAAAAGTAGGCTAGCACGGCCTAACCTGTCTTGGTTTCGAAAATTTAAGTAAGCCCAACCTGGCTTTATATAGCCTGTCCAGCTAGATAACTAAATTATTTTAATAAAATGTATAAAATTCAATATTTTCAATAAAAAAATTAAAATTTCTTAATTGTAATATTGTATTGGTAAAATAAGTAAATAAAATTGATACAAAAAAGTGAAAAATTAAAAGAACTAAAAGCAAATTAAAAATTAATAAAGAAAAATGCAAGTAGTAAATAATAAAAATTAAGAAATTATTGAATAATAAATTAAAGAAAGATAAGTAGAATTTATTTACTTATTTAATAATGGTGCATGATGACAACCTCGTTAAAAATGTTACTAACTAAAATCCATTAAGATAAAACCTCGATAAGGAAAAAAGAGTGTAGTGTAATCGTCTAACTATTATATTTAAAAATTTAAATTATACAATAAAAGTATTATTACAATCACAAGTTCAAAAAGTATGTGAGCACCTTAACTATATCACTTGTCAACGAGGTTCTTCGTTTTTCGAGTATCCTCCCAGCTGTGCTAAAAGAAAATTCTGAAGAAACTGTTAGCACCAAAATAATCAAAAAGTCTCATCCTAATTGCGAAAGCACTTGGAATTTTGATTGACATATTTTGTACCATTGCAAGATGTTGAAGTCATTCTCATCGGAATCCAATGTGGAGAAGTCTGCTTGTTGGTAGGTGTTGAGCTCATTGAATTGTGACACTATTGATAGTGTTGATACTGAACTTGATGATAATGAGCCAGTTGATGAAATTGTTTCCCAACTAGACCACCTCTTTTTTGATCGTTGTTGGGTATGTTTAGTTTGTTGAATCATTGAATTGCCAAACTTATTCTCTTAGATAACAAATATTTCAAATAATTTATCACGTGCATTAGTATATTTATGTGAAAAATCTAAGTCTAAACATATATGAATGTGTGAAAAAGATTTAGAAAGACCTTGCAATTTTACTCTAGAATCTAAAATAAAAGCAAAAGAATATAATAAAGGAATTTCGTTATAATATTTTTAAGCCTCGCTTACATTTTCTTGCCAAATAAGGTTTTTGTGCTAATGTCAATACCTCCTAAAAGTGGTTCAAGGATCTAAATTGTTCATCCTCAAATCAAGGGAAAAGATGGCCCTTAATACCCTGGCTGCATTTGGGGTGGTGAGGCCACACAACACATTCTAGAGTATAGCTTCTCTGGTACTTAGAGTTGCGTAGCTGTGCAAGCGCCTCTACTTGCTGATGCTTTGATGGATTTAGTAAGGCATGGCTATGCCATTTAAATTGCGCAGCCGCACAATCCCCTCTTAGAGGTCGCTAAAAACTTCAATTTTTCTCCCATTTTTGCACTCATTTTTCTTTTAAACTCTAAATTCTCCTTTTTCTGCATCATGCTCACAAAAACCATCTAAATTAACAAACATACTTGGGGATTTCACACTTATTTGAGTTTAAAGTGCTTGATTTATGAGTGGTGAAATTCACTCATCAAAATTATAAACAATAAAGTATAGAAGAATATTAACAATACTAAATGAATAATTGATATATACAAATCTGAAAAATTCATATAACAACTATGTTAGAGCTTTGAAATTACCCTTAACTAACCTGAGACCTAATCTAGCATATATATAAGAATAAATAACAAAATTATCATACTAGAATAATAAAAACTAAAAGAAAAAGAAAAGAAAAAGGAAGAGTACCTCTCCCTTTAGACTTTTATGTGTTTTTAAGTGTCTAAGGTCTCCAAAGTATGCTCTTATTTGATTTAGAGATTCCTATTTATAATATATTTGGCTTTAGGAGTCATTTGGAGAAGTTTCCCGAAGTTAGAGAGTCCAAAACATGCTGAAAAACTGAAATTCGGTGGTTTCCAGACTTTTTGGTGCCATAGTGTCAAGATTTGGGCACTGCGGCGCCCACTACCAGGTATGTATATATGTATTTTTTTTGCCTTCTCGGTCTGCGCTACGGTGCTAGTAAAGTTATGTTAAATTTTTAATTTTTTTGCGATTTTGCATCATTTTCATTCGGTTTCATTGTTTCACCTTATTTTTTGATCTTTTATCTCTAAAACATCTATAAAACATAAAAACATTATTAAAAACCTAAAAATAGCAAGGAAACTAACAAAACAATAAAGAGGATTTAATCGAATAATTAATACGAATATGCACATATTAGTCAATTCATATATTTTCAGTCAGTGTATAGAGCTATAAATTTAAACCAGGCCAAAAAGGCTAGACTGAAACTATAATGGCTCGGTCTAGGGGCAGGACCAGACTCGAACTAGTGCACCAAGCCAATTCGGCATAGCTCGGTGGCCCTTTTTTCCCTAGTGAGCTTGGCCCATTTTCAGTTGTTAATGTATAGAGTAGCAAATTTGGATCAGACCAAACAGGCCGAGCTGTGCCTTTCTGGTAAGCAGTCAGACTAGTTTGGTTGGGCCTAGTGACCCTTTTTTCCTCCTAACAGGTCAGCTCGTTGGGGCCAAATAATCACATTTGTGACTGTTGGCCCTTGGGCTCTCCCACCTTTTTAACAAAATAATTTTGAAAAATAACCTCCCCCTCCCCCTTCAGTTTTTCCTATAAATACCCTTCCCCTTCGCTCATTTTCTTCACACTTCCTCTCCAATCTGCTCAGAATATGCCTAAAAAGTAGTTTTTTTGTTAAGTAATTTAAATAATGCTTTGGATTTAAGTGTTATCTATTTGTTGTTAATAAATTCTATATTATGTCACTGTTTTATATATGTGATATTTATTTTTTCTATTGTTGCAGACATTAAAAAGTTTCTATGACTAATAATGAGTAATAAAGAACTGTTCATATGAAGTATTCATAGAATGTAGTATTGTCTATATCATCAAAGCATCTGACTTCTGATAAAAATAGTAATATGTTATAAAAAAGTTGTAAGTGCATTGAACTAAACCAAGTGAAAATAGAATTTGAGGTCAAATGTTGTAACTTAATATTCTATTTTTAACTAATCTAGCACTATTGCAAGATTACCTTAATCCTAGTAATTGTTGGACTTGCTTTCATGAGTTTTATCTTCTTAACTTACTAAAGGACTAGTTCCGTTTATTTGGTTCGAACTCTGGTATCTTGGAAGATAAGATTTGTGAATTGACGAGAACACTCTTCATGATTTAGGCACCATTTACATAATGTCACTTTGAGTTTTTTTAAGGACTTGGATAGTAAACAACCAGGTGCCCGATATTTACTTTATGAGTTTGGCTATGCTTGTATGGACAGTTACAAATACTATAGTCAATGTTATCATTTGAGAAAGAACTGAACTAATTTTCTTAGATACAATATATGGGTTAAATAGGCTGTACAGAATTCCTCAACTACCCTAATTAATGTATGTAATAATACAAGATCTAGTAAGTAAATATATAGCTCCCTAGAGGTAAAATACAACTATAACCTCAAAATAACAGCTGTAACATACAGCTAAGTCTGACCCATTAACACTACTTTTCAAGCCATTCATGCTGCATTCTTTAACACTTCCCTTCAAGCTGATGCAAAGACGCTTTGCATCTGAAGCTTGCCAACTTATTGACGAAAACTTGCACTTGATAGTCCTTTTGTGAGAACATCTGCAAGCTAATTGTTGGAGGAGATATAGGGAGTACATATTTGGCACGAATCGAGCTTCTCCTTTATGAAATGTCTATCAATCTCCACATGTTTTGTCTGGTCATATTGTCTTAAATTATGAGCAGTGCTAATAGCTACTTTATTGTCACAATATTGCATCATAGGACCCTAGATTTTTATTTTTAAATCTAATAGAATTATCTTTAGCCACAGTAGTTCACATATCCTTTGTGGCATGGCTTTAAACTCAGTTTCTGCACTTGATCGAGCCACCATAGGTTGATTTTTACTCCTCCATGTGACTAAATTTCCTCCTAAAAATATGCAATAACCAGTAGTAGATCTTCTATCTACTTTTAAGCCACCCTAATCAGTATCAATAAAGGTATCTAGTCTTAGCCCTTCTTTCTTTTGAAAAATAAGACCTTTTCTTGGTGACCCTCTTAAGTATCTAAGGATTCTATATATAGCTTCAAGAAGTGGTTTAAGTGGATAATGCATAAACTAGCTAACAACACTCATAATATAGGCAATGTCAGGCCTTGTGTGAGAGAGTTATATAAGCTTCCCGACCATTCTTTGATATTGATATCTGTCAACTGGTTATTCATCCTTCAATTTTTCTCCTAATCAATGATTTGCTTCGATTGGAGTGTTTATGGGCATACATCCTATCATTCCTACTCCTTGAGGAAGTTCTTGATTGTACTTTTGTTAAGAAATGAAAATGCGATGCTTTAACCTCGACACTTCAATCCCTAGGGAGCTATTTCAAGCTCCTTATGTTTTTAATCTCAAACTCCCCTGCTAAGTGGGTTTTTAATCTGCTTATCTCTTCATGATCATCTCCTGCTGGAATTATGTCATCTACATATACAATTAATGTAGTGATTTTTCTGTTAGTAGAAGACTTTATGAACAAAGTATGATCACCTTAAATTTGAAACTATCCTTAGTTGAGCATTGATTTGGTAAATCTTCCAAACCAAACTCCGAGAGATTTTTTCAACCCATAGAGAGATCGTCTCAACTTATACACTTTAGTTTTCTGTAACATCCCACTGAACCAATTATACCCATATACACTTCTTCTTTTAAGTCTCTATGAAGCAAGGCATTCTTCACATCGAATTGGTGAAGTGGCCAGTCTCAATTTCCTACTAATGAGAAGAGGAATTTGATGTTGTTCATCTTGGCTTCTAGTACAAATATTTTATGGTGGTCTATTCCATATGTTTGTGTGTAGCCTTTAGCTACTAGCCTTGCTTTGTAGCGGTCCAAGATCCCATCAAACTTGTACTTGTGAAATATCCATTTACATCCTAGAGTTCTCTTATTTTTGGGTAGGTCTACAACTTACTAGGTTCGGTTCTTCTCTAGGGCTCTCAACTCCTCATTTATGGCTTCTCTTCAGGGTTTCAAGGATGAGCTTCCTAGGGTGAGTTGGGAATCTTTTCAGACAACACTCTAGTGAGGAAGGCGTATTGGAGAGTAAATTTCTACAAAGATACAAATTGAGACATAGGGTGTTGAGTACAACTTCGAACACCTTTCTTAGAACAATCAGAAGATTAAGATTATTTGTAGTAGTTTCAGAAATGGGAATAGGAGAAAGAATATTATTCTTATTACTTGAATCAGGGCTGACAATAAGAACTGGAGAGATGGTGGATAGTCTCTTCTTCCTAGCATACACTCTTAAGGGCAGAGTCTTGACTACCTTAATGTTGGTTTCATGAGGAGGATTAAGCTCAATTTGTTAGATCTCTAAAGAGATCGTCTGGTTCTGGTAGTCACCCAAGGAACCACTTGTTTATTCTCCACCCATTGAGTTTATTTCACTTTTTTTCTCTATTTTATTTTCATGGACCATATTTACTATTTCAATAATTACTTCGTCATTCTTATCTTCCAATCTGCCTGTATTCTCCCTCTGAAGATAAGCATTCTCAAAGTAGGATTGAGTTTCAATAAACATCACATCCATAGTTACGTAGTGTTTTCCTATAGGCGGATGATGACATTTGTTCTTTCTTCTTTGTAGGAGAAGAAAAAAGGTCTAGGTCAAATTTATAATGAAGTGAAGGTCCCACTTACTCTCTATTCTCTCTTAAAGCTTTTTAAAGCTCGGCCAAAAAAGAAAGAGTTTAAGAACTATTGACTGTAAACCATAGTAGTTAGAATCACTCAATAGAAATGTTCATCTTTAGAATGAAGATGGATGAGTAGGCACTTGAGCATGGAACTGATGAAATTAAGGGAAAACATGGAATCGGTCACTATATTGAGGGGGGCAAGACATGGCCGTGACTTAAGATACAAGTACCATTTAAAAGACTAATGGAATGGGGGGAATGACTACCTCATAATAAAGCACATACGAACTGACCAGAAGAAGCAATATTTAGATTACTAGATCCTGGACACAATCTTCCTAGAGATGGAGAGCCCATTGCCTCACCTTTTCTAGTCTCTCCTTCTCATTTAATCTACCCCGATTCGATCAATAATGGGATTCTTCGCTAGAATAAAGGTTCTGTGACATGGACGCCCAGCCCAACTCGGTCGGTTGATAAATGATGAGATTCTTGATCAATTTGATCGAATTTTGAAAAGCCTTTCTCATTATTCAAAACAGTAGAGCTTTCGATCAAGATGTTCTCACCTCCCTTGTTTGAGCTCTCACTTAATTCGAAACCTTTATGTTGGTAGTCTTTCGACTCAATCTAATAGCCTACCTATCGAGTGCCAATAAAAAAGAAAATATTTGCATGGGCTACTCATCTGATGCAGAACTTATTTCACAACCACCATCCATCACCAATCACATTTCACATCTTACTTCAAACTTTTCAATTCCTCGGGTAGCCTCCTTTATAAAGGCATTCCAGCTTCAGAGGCAGGTAAGCCAGGGCAAGAAGGAGTTTGACTGATGGGATGAAATTGGATCCTATCTATGCGGTAGGCTTTCAAGATAGAGATGCACTACTCCATCTAGAAATGGCTTTTCCCCACGGGGAAAGAGAAGGACCCTTTACTTAAAGGTAAGGCTAGAAGGGAGTCAAAAATCAATAGAAAAAGTCTTTTCCCGACCCATAAGACTGTATGTCTAGGTCTTATTCTATCTCGAACTCAGATTACGAAGAGTGCCCTTGAACTATAGATTAATCATGATAAATAATACAAGAAAATAAATGGATTCCTTTGCCGGCGAGAAAGAAAGGATAAAAAGGGAGATAGGAAAGTTGAGATTAAGGATAGTTATTCCACTCCATAGATAGTAAACAAAGATTCTTATTTCATTTTCAATTCCTTTTGGGTCAAAAATGCCAGCTGCTGGTAGGGCTATGCCCATTCTCCCTATTCTGCTTTATAAGCTGAATAAGGAACCCTAGAATTCACCCTACCTGTCGATGAAAAAATAGGATTTGAGAGAACCACCAGCTAGCGGATTAGAAAGATTTGAGAGGACCACCAGCTAACGCCACAAATTGGTGCTGCAGCACCATGCACATGGGGCTACGGTGCCAAATTTCTAGGGCTGCAGCCCCAAATCTCGGGGCTGCAGCTTCACCTTCTCTGTACTGCGTGGAGTTGTTTTGCTTCCAACTTCACTCTAAATATTATATCACCGGTCTTCTTTCATTATGGTGCAAGTTTGTCACCTAAACACCTTGATTTACCTCCAAATTGACTCCGAAAAATAATATTCTTTGCTCAATAATTTCTTGCCTGAAATATGCAATAAAAAACAACAAAACAGGTAAAAAGAGCTCAAAGACGAGCAATTCTTAAGCTTAAAAGTATAGTAAAGATAAGTGTAAAATACACTTATCAAATACTCTCATACTTAAGCTAAAGCTCGTCCTCGAGCTGAAATAAAACAAATGAACAAACAGAAATAACTAAAACAACACAAAAGTAAAATTCAGACACACAAACAAAGCTTTTGAATGAAGTCAACTGTGTCTCAAAACTCTCAAAAAGACATATAACTCAAAGGAAACTTAAAGCATCACAGTAGTTTAAAATTTTAAATTTGCTAGTAGCTTCGCTTTGTTGTCAACTCTTAGTGTGTGTGTAACAGTTGTTTGCATTTAACCTTTCACATTCGGATCGCTTTATGCAGACTTAGGTTACAAACTTAGAGCTGTCTCAGTAAAACTTACACAGTCATCTCATAAGCCCATTTTTCATGTCAGTCTCCACTAATGTAGAATAACACTCAATCGAAGATCAATAGGTCTTTATCGGCTTGTAATGCAAGACTTGGGTACAGTTGGATGGAATGGTATCATTTAGGCTTATTCACACCATAGCTGCCCTTTTTACTCAAGTAAAACAATTTTCTCAAGCAAACCACAACAATTTCCCCCAAACTTAGTTTTTGACCAATTTTTAATTTTTCATTCTTTTTTTTTTTAACAAATAACTACCAATTTAAGGTAGCTAAACATCTTCCCCTCAAAAGGAATCTCCCTTTTCGTTCTTCATTGATCGCACACACTTCACCATAAGTTCAAAATTTACTTTCATGCATTTATGGTGTGAAGCAGGGTAATTTGGGAAATTATTTACTGGTAAGAAGCATTTATGGGGCTTACAAAATGAAAAATGCTAAGAAATTAGGTCAAAGGAGGTGACTAAGGATATTACATTTAAGGATAAGCTTGAAAGGCTTAACCGGTCCAAAATGGCCTACATCATTTCTTCGATTTTCATGCTACCTAGGATTTCGCCTCAAATTACAATTAAACAGGTTCTAAAATGACATGAGACTCAAAATTTCTCACAAGCATAGAGCTACTCTAAGCAGTTCAAGGCTAAATACTCACAACAATGTACAAAATGTGTTCAAGAGTTATTCACAAAGTAAAATCACAAAAGATTTAAGCACACAAACAGTCATGATACTAAATGTTTCCAAAGAGTTATTTCACACAAACTCACAAAAATATCATCGACTGTTAACCTCTATCAAAAGCTCTAAACAACACACAAACAAACAACTAAACAAAAGATAAATACAAACTATGAAAGAAAGAAAGAAACTAAATAAACTGAAATAAAACAAAGGAAAATCATTTTAAAAGTTTAACCAATTAAAATGCTCACGAAGACAAAACAGGTAAGTGCTAGAAACTCCCCCCAAACTTAAAGTGTGCATTGTTCCTAATGCACTAAACATGAAATAACAAGGAGGAACAAATACTTACCTGATCGAAGGTCGCTCAGTCAGCCTTCAGGGTACAGTGGTCACCAAGTTGATCACTTTCAGCTAACAGCGGTGGCGGCAGCAGTGCCAAACAAAGGAAGTTTTTTTCTCTTCTTTTTTTTTTCCTCTTTCTGGATGGGGGGCGCTAGGGCGCCACAACCTGGGCACTGACGTATATTTGACACCGCGGTGCTAATTTTCAGTGCTGGGGTGCCAAGTTTCTGCTTGTGGCGCTATAGAATGGCACCAGGGGGCCATTTTTGACCCTCTAAGGTGCCAACACCTGGGAAGCTCACGAAATTCAGCGCTGAGGCACCAACACCTGGGAATTTTGTAACTTTTGGCACCGGGGCACCAAGTTTCTGTTTATAGCGCCTCGGATTGGCGCCGGAGCGCCAAATTGAGCTCCTGAGGTGCCAAAATGTCAACTTTCCTCAAATTTTCTTCAATCAAGCCCTTCCGTTAACACCTTCATCAGTTTGTCTTCAACATAATCACAACAAAATAACTTCAAACATGCTTCCCTCTCTATTAACATTCTTGGGTTACCTCCCAAGTAGCGCTTATTTAACGTTCCTAGCTTAACATTGCCACTCCTTATGGAGGATTGGGTGAGGGAATGGATAATTTAGCTCGATCAAGAACTCCTCTTAGGTACTCCTTGAGCTTTTGAATGTTCTCCTTGATTCTTCTAGTTGCATCACATAGAGACATATTAGTTTCTTTGAATGGCCCCGATCATCTTGCCTTGAGCTTGCCCGAGGAAGAGTTTTAGACAAGATGCACCAAGCACACCTCTTGATCCTGGTTCAAAGTAATGATTACCATGCTTCTTCTTCTTTGTTCTCCACTTCCTTGTATTCTTCTTGTAATGCTTGTGATGACTGGAGGGAGAGAATGAAGGCTCTATGTCTTACTTTCGGGAATTGGACTTAGAACAATGTTGTGGAGCTTCTACAACCTTGGTATTCCCGTGAGTTTTCTTTTCCTCTATATCATCTGGATGAATGATAGAGGTCTCGTGACTGATCAGTGGAGCTCTCTTCAATGAATTATCTTTAAGGCTTTCACCAAGTCCACTTGATAACAGTCATCGATGTCACTAGAAGAGTCCACCTCTTTGAATACATTGAAGGATATGACTTGATCCTCCACCCTCATGGTAAGTTCTCCTTTGTACACATCAATTACTATCCTCCTAGTTGCTAAGAACGATCTTCCAAGGATGATTGGAAGATTTTTATCTTCCTCTATGTCAAGAACAATGAAATTAGCTGGGAAGAACAACTTGTCCACCTTCATAAGTACATTTTCTATGATTCCTCTTGGATACTTGATTGATCGATCTGCAAATTGGAGCATAGCAATAGTAGGTCTTGCCTCACCCAAACCAAGTTTCCGAAAAACAGAGAATGGCATTAAATTGACACTAGCTCCTAAATCACACAATGCCTTACCGAAGAAACGATCACCAATTGTGTAAGGAATGTTGAAGCTTCCCGGATCTTCGAGCTTAGGAGGAAGCTTGTTTTGAAGAATTGCACTACATTCCTCCATGAAAGCAACTGTCTCATACTCCCCCAATTTCTTGGAAAGGATCTCCATCATAAACTTTACATAGCTCGGCATTTGCTCAAGTGCCTTGGCGAAGGGAATATTGATGTATAGCTACTTGAACACTTCTAAGAACTTGGAGAATTGTTGGTCAAGCTTCTTCTTTTGAAATCATTGAGGAAATGGCAATAGTGGATTGTAAGGACATAGCTTTGATGTTGAGGGACTATCAACATTCACCTCGTTAATTGGCTTTGCTATAACATTTTCTTTGACTTTCTCTTCCTCAATAGCTCCTTCAACCACTGACTTCGAAGGGGAAGTGGGTTTCTCAACAGTCTTCACTAACTCCTTTCCACTTCTCAATGCGATGGCATTATAATGCTCCTTACTCTCATTTCTTGGATTCACATCGGTATTGCTAGGTAATACTCCTTGAGGCCGGTTGGTTATAGCATTAGCCAATTGGCCAAGTTACGTCTCCAAGGTTCTCATAGTAGCCACTTGATTTTGGAGATTGACTTTATTCTTTGCAATGTACTATATGAGTATCTCCTCCATAGACGACTTCTTCTCTTGCGGTGGTTGCTCTTGATTTTAAAACCCCTGATTTAGCATTGATCTAGTATTGGAATTCTGACCTTGTTAGTTTTAGTTACTCTAAGAGAAATTAGGATGGTTTCTCCATCTCAGATTGTAGAAGTTAGAATAAGGATTGTTGCGTTGATATTGGTTGTGGTTCCCCACAAAGTGAGCCGACTCCATATTCAAAGGGCAGTAAGAGCTCAAGTGGTTGTCACCACATTACTCATAAGCTCTAGCTGGGCCTTGGATTGCATGCACTCCTTGGATTACCATAGAATCGAGCTTCTTGGTCATTGATTCCAAGTTCTACGTCAGTACATTAACTTGAGCTGCCAATGAAGAAATAGTTTCAATCTCATTGACACTAGCGGCTCTCCTCGGATTGACACGCTCGGAAGACCATTGGTAGTTATTCGCCGCTATTTCTTCCAAAAGCTCATAGGCATCGTCTGTTGATTTACCCATCAAAGCGCCACCGGCTGCCGTATCTACAATGGTCCTCAAATGACCCATCAAACCATTATAGAATGTTGAACAAGAAGCCACTTCGGTATCCCATGGTGTGGACACTTCCTCATCAACTCCTTATAGCGCTCTTAAGCCTCGTACAAGGATTCATTGTCAAATTGCACAAAAGAAGTGATGTCATTTCTTAGCTTAGCGGTCTTGGCTGGAGGGAAGAACTTAGCAAGAAATTTCTGAGCTAAGTCGTCCCATATAGTGATTGATTCTGAGGGTAAGGCATTCAACCAGCCCTTAGCGTTGTCCCTCAAGGATAATGGGAACAACCTCAAGCGAATGACATCCTCACTAACTCCGTTGTGCTTGAAAGTGTCGCATATCTCTAGGAAATTCATAATGTGTTGGTTAGGATCATCACTTGGTAAGTCACCAAATTGGCACATAGCTTACACTATCTGAATGATTGCCGGCTTTAACTCAAAGTTGGTGGCGTTGATAGCCGGCCTCCGAATGCTAGGTCCAAAACCTTCAAGGATAGGAACCGCAAAGTCCATCAAAGGTCTAGCGTTGTCTCGGTCTCCCATAGTTTTTTGAGGGTTGACTGCTTAGTTCCTCTCTCTTCGGATTTCCCTCAAGGTACGCTCAATCTCAGGATCGAATGGTAAGACGTCCGCACTCCTCGTGCTTCTCATATAGTAAAACAAATCACATGCGATTCACAACAAGAACAAAAAGAAAAAGTTTGAATTAAATTGAAACTAATAGATAATAGTATTAACAAGTAGTAAATCACCATACTCCCTAGCAACGGCACACTTGTTGGGCTATTTCTAATACACAACTGCAAGTATACGGTTCGCAACAAGTAATATAGGAGTAAGAGAGTGTCGATCCCACGAGGAGTACTTGATTTACAAATGCTAAGCACTAACTGAAACTAATTCCTAATTTATCCAAACAATAATAATTGATAGTTTTGTGTAAGAATTAAAAAGTAAATAACAATATAGAAGGCAAGAAAGGAAACAAAAATTAAGCAACTAAAATAGTTCTTAAAATAATGGTAAGGAATCTAGGGATGCAATCTACTCTCTAACTCCTCCAACTACTAGTTTTCCTCAAAATACAATTATCTATAGAGAACTGACAACTGGGAATCCTAATGTATTCACAAGCTCCTTTCCAAGATATAAGTAAAAATATCTAGACAAGTTAATGTTACTCCTAACATAAAATGACTAGATTCATTAAGATTGGTAATTCTCATACAAGGTCGCACAAGTCGCATGGGTATATTTCTATCCTATGCAAACTCACTCCACACTAGGCAATCTTGTGATACACTATCTATGTCCAAACCTATATTCCCATTCCCAAGTTCATATAAATTCCACAATATAACTCTATTTAATGGCCAAGTAAATAGATGCATTAAACTCAAGATAGAACAATCAACTCAAATATGGAAATCAAGAATAATAGAGGAAAACCAAATAGTTAGATTACATTAGAAGTTCAATTACCTCCCTAAAAATGATGTCTAGCTTATGCTTATATAAAGAAAAACACAACAAATATAACAAAATAGATACATATTCATGAGCAGGAAATAGAAGATGAAAAACAAGAAGAAGAGATAAGAAAAACGCATTTGAAGCTTCCTAATCTAATTTCTTCTTGGCTTGAATCCCCCTCCTTGGTGTTGTTTCTCCCTTAGAAATGGCTCTAAGAACCCTTAGCTGCTAGGGTTTTCGTCCCCCTTCCTCCCTTCATATGAGAGAAAGAGAGTTTAAATAGAGGAGCTGTCACAAGCAAAATCTGGGTTTTCTGCAACTTTTTGGCACTGCGGTGCCACTGCTGGCAGGAAGATAGCGCTTTTGGCGCCGCGGTGCCACGAAACTGGGGTTGCTTCTTGGCACTGCAGTGCCACAGACATGGTGCTGCAGCACCACAAATTGGCACCGTAGTGCCATGCACATGGCACTGTAGCCCCATGGATTTAGGGCCGCTGCCACATGCGAATGGCGCAGCAGCCCCAAATCTATAGGGGTGCGGCACCAAATTTTTGGGGCTGCAGTCCCAAATCTTGGGGCTGTAGCTTCACCTTCTCTGTGCTGCGCCAAGTTATTTCGCTTCCAACTTCACTCTAAACATTGCATAACCGGTCTTCTTTCATTATGGTGCAAGTTTGTCATCGAAACGCCTTGATTTACCTCCAAATTAACTCTGAAAAATAATATTCTTCGCTCAATGATCTCTTGCCTGAAATATGCAATAAAAATAACAAAACAGGTCAAAAGAGCTCAAAGACGAGCAATTCTTAAGCTTGAAAGTATAGTAAAGATAAGTGTAAAATACACTTATCAGTTGTTAATATGAATTTGAATTTGATTTATACTAAAATTTAAAGATATGCTAGGAGATTTAAATAGTTAAGTCTTCAGCTATTTATATTTGAAACTTGTAAGGATTTCAAATTAAAAATGAAAGAATATCTTATCTATCCGAATATGTTTGATTTTGAATTTAAAGTTAGTAGTTGTTTAAATGTGATTAAAGTAGATAATTAGAAATTATGAGATAATTTCGGTGTTTGGCTAAATTTTGAAATTTCTATTTTTAATGAGATTAAAATGGATAATTAGATATTCTGAGATAATTCTAATTTTAAATTTATTTTAATAGATAAAATTTTTTATATTAATTACTTAATAATTATTTTAGAATTAAAATTCAAATATTGAATTTAAATCTAGAGATAATCTAGAAAATTTAATATGATCAAATCTACAAAAGGTTATCTATAACAATTATTCAATCATTAATTTACAGATTTGAAATTCAAATGTTGAATTTAAATATGTAACTAATCTAAGAATTTAATGTGATTAAATCTTTTAGATAATTAATACTAATTATAATTTGAGATGTGAAATTTTAAAATTAAATTCAAATTAAAAGATATTTGTAGAGATTTAATTTGACTAATTTGATATTTGATTTAACTGAATAAGATTCTTGGAAAAATAATGAATGCTATTTTTGTTTGTGTGCTTGATTCTTATGTTAGTTTGGTTTTGCTTATGATTCTTTGAAAATTTTGAGTACATAAATGGTTGCATTTGATTGTTTTACTTACTTACAGAAAGTTTATGTGAATTAAGTACATTCTATGAAATCTCATTAATAAAATATAGAATCTATTTGATTATCACTTAAGGCAAAATTCTGGACTATATTGTATTAGAGACATGATTTAGGGTATCTTTGGATCGTTTGAGCCTTTCAAGTTTACGTTTGACACTTATATCCTTAGTTTACCCCTTTGAGCCTATATTATCCTTTTCTTTGACAGCCATATTTTTAGCCTAGCTTTAAATAGTTTCCAATATTTTATCCTACACTTTGAGTACATATGATCTTTGTTGAATATCTGTTGAGTTATATGATATGGGAGTAAGGGTGGCGTCAAGAAAAAAATTTATTGAGGCTAGAAAAAAAAAGGTATTATACCCTTGTGAAAAAAACAATTTATAAGTTTGGGGGGTACAGTAGCTTGGAAAGAAAAAAGAAGAAAAGAAAATATAGTATAGAAAAAGAAGAGAATGGGAAAATCATAAGTTTGGGGGTACTACATGAAGTATTAAAGTTAAAGAGAAAGATTCGAGAATAATTTATATGCTTAAGGTAATTTGAGCCATAAAATCGATTACTATCCTACCTGTTGCCTTAGCCATAAATTACGTGCTCAATTAATTCCTAATGATCTTTGATGCAGTGTTAGTATACAATAATAGAGAGTGGTATGAAAAATAGACCTATGAAGTTTATATATTTCTATGGGGATGGCTACGGTAGGGGCGTCCCTACGTAGGGTCATGCCTTAATTATCGTTGGATGGGAATCTGTGGAGAATAATGGGAATCTGTGGAAAATCTATTTATGTACAGATTCCTATCCAACGGTGAATAGACAGGGCCCTACGTAGGGGTGCCCCTACTGTAGACGCGCCCTATTTCTATATAGAGATTTATTATAACTTACTTGTTTGCATAAACTGATCTGAGTTACAAGTGATTAAATGTAGTTATTTATTCACACACACATCCAAAGAATCTATAATGGAATCAAGTTAGCATTTGAATTGAAATTCTAGACCTTTTATATGTTTATAGTTTTTCTTTTAGCTTTACACTATGTGAAATCTTTGAGGCAAGTTTTGAGTGTCGAATTGGACTGTGGTTTGGTCATGTTTAGGTGTTTAGAATTTTGTTCAGATTTTCCTTCTTTCTTTCTCTTGCTTGAGGACTAGCAAAAATTCAAATTCAGGGTGTGTTAACTCTATAAAAATAGAATTAATTGTGCCTGTTTCATTATTTAAAATATTGTCTTTGAGTAATTTTAGTCTCGATTTTAAATAATTTAAGTTATTTTATTTTATTTCACTTTGATTTCATTTTAATTTAATTTTACTTTGTTTTACTTATTTTATTTCGGTATTTAATTTAATTAGGATAATTTAATTTGATTTAGGTTTAATTTATTTATTTTTTATCTGATTCAGGAAAGGAAAAAAATAAAAAGAAAGAAAAATCTCGGCTGGAGCAAGCAACAGATGTGTGAGTATGGAGTTGGTGTTAAGGCGCGGATCTCGACCGTTTATCAAAGCTGAGGAGCTCATCTGAAGCGCATGTGGTTCAGGCATAGTGAGAGGCGAGTGGCGAGGCAGGACAGCCAGCAGATAGGACCCGCATGATAGCCGCAACACTTTTCTCTCTCCCAGACCATGTCTGATCTCGTGCAGCACAGCTTATGTACATCCAGTCCTGCGTCCAGTCACAAGCCGCCATATCAGCCCAGTTGACTTCAGCTTTTCAATATCCAATCAGGCGCAAGATAAATGTCGAGCTCAATTAAGAATGCCACACCACATACCGCGTTTAATACCAGATTTCGTTTAAAAAAAAAAAAAGAAAAGAAAAAAAATGGGAAATTGTCACATGCACTTCACTAATTGGAATAGAGCCTTGGAAAACGTGAATTTACTCCCATCAGCTATAAAAGGCTACAGGACAAGAGAAAAAAAAACACCATTTCTAGAGAGAGAAACACTATAGTCCAGAGAGAAAGAGACGGAGCGAGAAGAGAATGAAGATTGGAGATCAATGCCCAATACTTCCAGTTTGTAATCTTCATCTTCTTTCCTTTCTTTTAGTTTAATTTCTCAGTGATGTTAAATCTTATGTTTATTATTTTTACCGATTTTATTATGAACTAAATTAATTTTCTAGGATTACAATGGGATCTCTATATGTAGTTTGAATTATGATTTTTTCCTCTTTGATTTTGCAATATTAATTTATGATTTGCTTATTCTATTTTGTTCTTAATACTTTTGAGTACTAGATCACCATTTATATTGATATTGGTAATTTATATGAACTTGGAAAAGGAATTTCAAATTTAGATATAGATAGAATAACACGTGATCATGCTTAGATGAGTTTGTGTAGGATAGGAATATACCTACGTAACAAATATAATTTTTGAAAGACCTTACCCTTAATAAATCTTTTCTTAATCTAATTCACATAGGAATATAGTCAGTTAATTAGAAAAGATATTCTACATGACTATCGAAAGAGGCTTGTAGATACACTAGGGTTCTTGATTGGCAATTCAGGCTAAATAGTAATTCAAAGAGGGTAACTAGTAGTTCAAGCATACGTAGAGTGAAAATTGTAATCCTAAGTTTATTTTCATTTGTGATTTGATAAAATTGCTTGTACTCTTTAGTTTTGTTTGATTTATTTTCTTGTTTTCTTTTAGTTTAAATTTTAATTTTAGAATTTTTAAATTGATTGTTTGAATAAATTAATAACTGGTTAGGTTAGTACTTAACGAATTATAGCAATTTTTTTATAATAACGATATCTTTATTCATCATTTTATTTCTTGTTCGATACGTGCGCTTGCGTATAAATATCTATAACAAGTTTTTGGTGCCGTTACTGGAAAATTATTTTATTAATTTTTGTTAATACTAATATCGATTAGTTGAGATTTACTTCAAACTTTTATTTTTCTTTTATTTTTTTTCTTTGATAATCTCTGGTACTCTTTAGCAGTACATGAGACGTACGAGAAGTTGAGAGCTTTTGACGTTAGATCCGGAGATTGAAAGAGCGTTAAGGGATATTCAAAGAGCAAAAAATCGACAAGCAAATCCTCTAGCACTAATGGGTGACCAAGACGAGACGGAGCCTCTGTGTGAATATGCTGTCCCATCAATTGATGGCATCAGTTCAAGTATTCAAAGACCTACTATTAATGCTGACAATTTCGAACTGAAGCTAGCTATTATCCAGATGATCTAGAGCTCAGTCCAATTTGGAGGATTGCCTAGTGATGACCCAGACTAGCACATAGTTAATTTTCTAGAAATCTGCGACACTTTCAAGTACAATGAAGCTTATGACTCCTTTTTTCTCTAAAGGACATAGCTAAGAGTTGGTTAAGCTCCTTATATGCTGGGTCAATCACTACATCGGGCGATTTGGCATAGAAATTTCTGGTAAAGTTTAAAGACAGCCAAGCTGCATAATGATATCACTTCCTTTGTCCAATTCGACAATAAATCATAATAAGAGACTTGGAAGCATTATAAAGATCTGTTAAGAAGATGCCTGTATCATGGAATAGCGAAGTGGTTGATAGTTCAATCATTTTATAACGGTTTGATGGGACATTTGCGTATAATAGTTGATGCAGCAGCGGGAGGTGCTTTGATAGGAAAATCTACAGACGAGGCATACGATTTATTAGAGGAGATGACAGCCAATAACTATCAGTGGTCTTTAGAGAGAATGACTTCGAGAAGAGCTACAAGCATAAATGAGATAGACGTCATTGCTACCTTAACTACTCAAGTTAATGCTTTGTCTAAGAAGTTTTATTTGCTAGGAGTTTGTGCCGTGAATAGCCCATTTATAGCTTGTGAAAATTGTGGTGATAATCATATGAGCAACTAGTATCCTTTCAATATGGAATCTATACAATATGCGGCCAATGTAAACAAGCAACAGATCGACCCCTATTTAAACTATTATAACCTAGGATAGAAGAATCACCTGAACTTCTCCTCGAACAACAATAATAATCAAGGTTCTAATTCAGCTGGACGACCTATGCCTCCACCTGGATTTGCACAAGTAATGCCACCACCATAACAAGAGAAAAAATTAGCACTTAAGGAGATGTTTATGCAGCACATGGCTAAGAATGATGCTATTCTTCAGAATCAGGTTGCGTCATTAAGTACTCTTGAAAATCAGATTGTTTAACTAGCCATTGTAGTTAGCTCTCGACCATAAGGCAATCTACCAAACAATACAGAGGTAAACCCTAAGGAGCAGTGCAATGCGATAACTCTCAGAAGTAGGAAGCAAGTAGAGTAACCAAGTCAATCTATTTTAGTTAACTCACCACCTTTAGCTTCTGCACCATCAACGAGCTCAAGTAAGTAGCCAATGCAACCATAAGAGCAATCCAAGAAGCATCGTGTTGAGCTAGAAAAGCCCAAGCTTTCTCCAGATAACCCAGAGCCATATGTTCTTCCACTATCATTTTCTCAACAGTTCTACAAGCACAATATGAATAAACAATTTTCAAAGTTTTTAGATATTTTTAAGAAACTTCATATAAACATTTGTTTCACATAGATGCTTGCTCGATCGCCGAACTATGTGAAGTTTCTAACAGGGATTTTATCCAATAAAAGGAAGCTAAAGGATTATGAAATAGTTGTACTTACTGAGGAGTGTAGTGCAGTTTCGCAGAAGAAACGTCCACCGAAGCTTAAGGATCCCAGGAGCTTTAGTATCCTGTGCACAATTGGGAACTCATTCTTTAGCAATGCTCTATGTGATTTGGGAGCAAGTATCAACCTAATGCCGCTCAATCTACAAGAAATTAATTTTAGAGGAAGCAAGGCTAACGATAGTCACCCTGCAACTCGCTGATCGATCTCTTACTTATCCGAGGGGTATAGTAGAAGATGTTCTAGTAAAGGTAGACAAATTCATCTTCCTAGAAAACTTTATTATACTAGACATAGAAGAAGACGAAGATATTCCTGTCATACTTGGTCGACCATTCTTAGCTACTGGGAGGGCTCTCACTAATGTTCAAAAAGGAGAACTGACAATATGAGTTCAAGATGAGGCTATCATCTTTAATGTCTTCAGGGCAATCGAGCATCCATTTGAATCTACATCTTGTTATGAAACAGGCATTGTAGAGCAATCTATGGTTGAGACACAGAAAACTAAGAGTTTGAAAGAACCTCCGGAAGCTTCAAGAATCTATGATGACTCAACCAAGGAGGAAAAAGCAGAAGTTCTATTACAAGTCTATTATTTAGAAGACTTGTCTTACTTTAGTAGGAGGAAGCCAAAATTTGAGAAATATCTAGATGAAAATTAGAAGCTGAAGTTAGTAAAATTTGGAGATGGCTCGTTTAGACTATTCATTCCCTGAAGTTAGTAAAATTTGGAGATGGCTCGTTTAGACTATTCATTCCCTTCGGAAATCTCCATGACAAAGAAAGAAGAGTCTAGCTGATGACTATAAAATAAGTGCTTCATGGGAGGCAACCAATGAATTATCTTTTTTTCTTTTAATTTTGAGTTTTTAGGTTTTTTTCCTTTTGTTTTATTTTGTTATATTTTGCTTTTATGTGCCTCAAGATTCTACACAAGTTTGGGGGTTGACATATGGATTTCAACGACTCAACTAAAAAACCTCCACCTGTGTGTGAAAATCTGAGAGAGCTTTCTTTAACTTTTCTTTTATTTTTAATATTGAGGACAATGTTAATTTTATGTTTGGGAGTAGGGAGTCAAAAAAAATTGAAATTTTTTTTTTTTCTTTTTAGTAATGAAATATTTTTCTTTTTAGTAATGACCTAGTTTAATGATCAAATACCCATGATGAGAAATTGATTTAACTGAATAAGGTTCTTGGGATAATAATGAATGCTATTTTTACTTGTGTGCTTGATTCTTATGTTAGTTTGGTTTTGCTTATGATTCTTTGAAAATTTTGAGCACATAAATGGTTGCATTTGATTGTTTTGCTTTCTTAGAGAAAGTTTATGCGAATTAAGTACATTCTATGAAATTTTATTAATAAACTCTAGAACCTATTTGATTATCACTTGAGGTGAAATCCTAGACTATATTGCATTAGAGACATAATTTAAGCCACCTTTAGATCGTTTGAGCCTTTTAAGTCTACGTTTGATACTTATATCCTTAGTCTACCCTTTTGAGCCTATATTATCCTTTTCTTTTACAACTATATTTTTAGCCTACCTTCAAACAGTTTCCAATATTTTATCATATACTTTATTTTCTTCATTAGTCTGACTAATGAATATGGACGAACATATAAGATATTAAGAACATAATAGCATATCTACCATAAACACTATATCTAGGTTGCATTTATCCAGACAACATAGTTTAACCATTCAAGTTATATATGTATGTGTGTGTGTGATTACAATAGGTAAAAGAATTAAAAATATATCTAAATGAATGAAAATAAATAATCCATATAAAAGCAAATATCACGTGACAAATATTTCAAATATTTAACATAATATAAAATAAAATCTACAATATACAAGTGAAGTATTCCTAAGACTATCACTACTATTCATGGTAATTTAACTTTCCATTAATTAGAAGTATCCAATATGAAGTTATGGAATTAAACAAGTCAAACTGAAATAATTTCATTTAAAAAATAAGACAAATATCTCATATATCATATTTCTAACTACCGTTTAATTTGCTGGTGTTTACCTGAATAAATTTCTGGAAAATATTTTCATAAAATCATTTTCAAGAACACCGTAGTTTTGTAAAATCAAGAAACGCAGTGGAATTGATCGTTTAAAATTTTTCTTTTTACAAAACGTTTTGGATCGTGATCTAATATAAATTAACTCTTGATCTAGACAAGAACAATACCTGGATTCGCTCCACAACCTTCTCGTCTTCCTGTCTATTCTCAAAAGCCGTTTGATTGATCCGGTGGGTGGTCACCTTCTTGATTCCCAACAAAGAGATCTACAGACGAACAAGAAGATAATCTCCTCGAACCGATTTCTCCGGGATGGCCGAAAAACACCAAGGATGGTGAACCTTAGTGCTGGCCGATTTCTGCACTCCCTTTCTCTCTGTTATGTGTGTGACACTCTCTTTTCAAGGGAGTGTTTTTCGTGTAACACTAGTTCTATCTAGTTAGAGAACTTTTCTCTTAACTATAGAGAGATTTGTAAACCCTAATGGGCTTATTAGGCTTGTTGGGCTCAACTGATCATCAAATAACTATTGGGCTTTAATTTGAGCTAGACAGGGGACTAGATGGATCCATAAAGCCCAAGCTCCAATGGACCATATA
>JXTC01000126.1:744490-796873 GCA_002914845.1 Trema orientale
AATTCACTAGGTCCTATTCGATGCTGTTATAACTTTCTTATAACACACTAGTGTTTCTATCCGAAGACTCACTTCAATAATTGGAGACTTCATTAATTAAATAGACAACACTACATTCTATGGCATAGTAAAGTATTCCATCTTTAATATGCAGAATGCGAACAATTTAATTTAGACATGATGAAATAAAGAATATAATGTCTCCCATATATGAACTCATCATACGAATAATTTTTTATTACTCATTTCATGTCTTGGAATCTTTAAATATTTGCATAAAATAAACATACACATCACATGTATATCAATGGGACATAAATGAAATAGAAATTCATAACATAGAATTTATTAATAACAAATAGATACTAAATAATCCAATAAATATTGTTTATAATGTCTAAATAATAAACTGCTTTATATGACATTTATTCCAACATAATTTAGTATTCTACTTTGCTAACAAGAACTCATACGCAAGGATATTAATATTTCGAGTTGAGTGTATAACCATTGTTTCAATAATTAAGCTTTCTATATAAGACAGTCTCCTACGGGTAATTAGCCTCATATGGTCCACCTAATACCTAATTCTAAGAAATTCGTTTCCAGTACTACCCAGACGAAAATCTTCATACAGGAGCTCAATAAGATTCTGAATTTTAAATATAAGTAGCTCTAGTATCATATATGATATGTCACTAAGATCGTGTGTTAAATACTCTATATATGACATGCATGCAACATTATCTATATAATAATCAAGCATTAGCAGAATTTAATAA
The DNA here is from genome assembly GCA_002914845.1 of Trema orientale. NCBI lineage: Eukaryota > Viridiplantae > Streptophyta > Magnoliopsida > Rosales > Cannabaceae > Trema > Trema orientale. The sequence goes on from JXTC01000126.1 coordinate 745,273, forward strand.
AATAGAAAAGTTAATATTTATTATTCATTCTAAGCATGTATTATTATTTAATAATTAAACAATCTTTTCATAAAAGATATTATTAAATAATAAATATGAGATTGTTATAGATTTTTATACGCAAGCGTACCTATCGAACAAATAATAAAGTGATAAATAAAGATATCGTTCCCATAGAGAAATTGCTATAATTCGTTAAGTACTAACCAAACTAGTTATCAATTTATTCAAACAATCAATTTAAAAATTCTAAAACTAAAATTTAAACTAAAAGGAAATAAGAAAATAAATCAAACAAAACTAAAAAGTGCAAGTAATTTTATCAAATCACCAATGAAAATAAACCTAGGATTACAATTTTCACTCTACGTATGCTTGAATCACTAGTTACCCTTTTTGAATTACTATTTAATCCGAATTGCCAATCAAGAATCCTAGTATATCTACAAGCCTCTTCCTATAGTCATATAGAAATATCTCCTCTAATTAACTTACTATATTTATATATGAATTAGATTAAGAAAAGCTTCATTATGAGTAAGGTATTTCAACAATTGCACATGTTACGTAGGTATATTCCTATTCTACACAAACTCATCTAAGCATGATCATGTATTATTCAATCTAGGTCTAAATTTAAAATTCTTTTTCTAAGTTCATACAAATTACTACTATCAATTTAAGTGGTGATCAAGCACTCAAAAGCATTAAGAACAAGATAGAATAAGTAATTCATAAATTAACGTCACAAAATCAAAGAGGAAAAAATCTTAATTCAAACTACATATAGAGATCCCATTGTAATCCTAGTAAATTGATTTAGTTCATAATAAAAACGATAAAAATAATGAATACAAGGTTCAACATCATTGAGAAATTAAACTAATAGAAAGGAAAGAAGATGAAGAATAAAAACGGGAAGTATTGGGCGTTGATCTCCAATCTTCATTCTCTTCTCACTTCATCTCTCAAGTGAAGTCTTTCTCTCTCTCTAGACTACATTATTTCTCTCTAGAATGGTATGTTTTTTTCTGTTGCCACGTGTCCTTTTATGACTGATAGGAGTAAATTCATATTTTCTAAGGCTTTATTCTGATTTGTGGAGTGTATGTGGCAATTTTTTGTTTTTTTCTTCTTTCTTTTTTTTTTATAAATAAAATCTGGTATTAAGCATGGGATCTGGTGTGACATTCTTACGTGAGCTCGGCACTTATCTTGCGCCTGATTGGATATTGAAAAGCTGAACTCAATTGGGCCGATGTAGTGGATTATGACTGGATGTAGGACCGGATGTACATGAGCTGTGCTGCACGATATTAGACATGGCCTGGGAGAGAGAAAGTTGTTGCAGCTATCCTGCCTCGCCCGTCACCTCTCACCGCACGTGAACCACACGCATTTCTGTTATGCTCCTCAGCTTTGATCAACAGTTGAGATCCATGCCTTAACACCAACTCCATACTCGTGCGCCTGTTGCTTGCTCTAGCTGAGATTTTTCTTTTTTTTTTTTATTATTTTATTTTTTCCTTTCCTAAATCATAAAAAAATAAATAATAAATTAAACCTAAATCAAATTAAATTATCCTAATTAAAATATAGTGAGAGAATTTCTAGATATTTCATTGCTACATGTTGACATACAATGTCTAATATGTTACATCATGGAATTCAAGGAACTCAAACCACTACAATATTATACTAGATTTCAATGAGATACCTAGTGAACATTGTTGCCAAACTATAGTAGCTAAATGTAAATTTTCTAATCCTTAGTTAAAAAGGAAAATTATTTTCTATATAGCACCAAAGGATATTGAAAAATAAAGGGGCTTATAGAAATATGAGCAAATTTTAGGCATAATTTCAGTAAATGTCCATTTGTCAAATGTTATAGCAAAATGTCCGGTATATATGCATATATACCAAGTGTAAAATTTTATATACCAAGTATAAAAAATTATATACCCAGTGCATTTCAGTACAGTAACTAAAATTGGTAGATATGCATATCTACCGAGTGTAAAAATATATATACCTAGACATTTAGCTATAAAATTTTAAAAATGGACATCTACTTAATCAAATTTAAAATTTTGGTCATCCACCTAAATTTCTCAAAAATAAATATTAGAGATACCTATACAATACTAGATTGGAAGGGAATAACAAGAAAAATTTGGAGGATTGAATCATTTGAAAGTTAGTTTTGAACAAAGGCATAAATTTTAAAAATCCTTGCAAAATAGTCTTTTTAAAGTTTTAAGTATGGTGTTGAGTATAGTCGAGTATATAGTTAAATATAGTCGAGCATTGCCGAGAAAGACTACTTTGCAAATATATTTAAAAAACAAAGGCCTTTCTACAAATATGTATTTTAAAAGAAGCTCTTTTGTCAATTGACCTTAATAACAATTTATTGTTTATCAACCTATTTTAGTGGATGAATTAATAAATCTTGGATATGATTCAAAGAATCATTAATCACGTTTATAAGTCTGTTACAAAGGGTTCGAGGAAACTAATGGGTAAAGTGAAAACAAGTTCACAATGAGTAAGGACTATAAAAAAAATAATAGTGTCTTAAAATAAGAAATACTTAAATTCATGTGTGACGAATTTATAATTTGGACATAAAAAATTGTCAAGCATTTAAGATAAATTTAATTTTTGTTGTATATTTGGTGAAACAATATTATTCTGTTCGTTTTAAGGACAAAGTTTCCATGTAAAAGAATAATATTCTTAGTTACACTAAATGACATTTTTTATTAACTTATATTATTCTCATTGCATGATACCAAAAATAATGAGATTGAACATGATAAACCTAATCGTAAGAAAGTGAGTAAAACTGATAATTAAAATATATTTGTAATTTGGTCATATTATCCTAAATATGATCAAAAGATTAGTTAAACATAGACATCTAAACTTGTAAAATACCAAACCACTACCAATCTACTAATCTTATCTAGAAAGTAAAATGACTAAAATGTCTTTTACTAGAAAAGGCCTAAGAATACAAGAATGTTTGGAATTAGTACAGACTATTGTCTATGAACCTTTAAGTAATCAAGTTCAATGGGGCTATGAATATTTTATTGTGAATAATTTATTCAAAATATTGTTATGTGTACTCAATGTTACTGATAATTGAATTCTTTTGAAAAGTTCAAAGAATTTAAAATGGAAAATAAAAAGCAATTAGAAAAAGCATAAGGGCGCATTGATGGGATCGAAGCATTGAATATCTCTCTTGAGAATTCTTAGGAATATCTCATAGACAATGAAAATTTTTTGATACGATTAAGTTATTACTCAATTATTTATCATTACAAAATCTTTTGGGATACACCTCAGAGACGGTGATATACCTACTAATAGAGTTCTATATAAGTCAATACCTAATATACCATTTTGAAATATAGAAAGGATGTAAAGCTAGTTTATATCATATCCATATTTGCGGCTACCCAGCATACATGTTGAAAGGGGAAATAACTAAGTTTGAATAATAATCTGATATGTGTCTGTTTGTAGGATACCCAAAAGAAATATAAAGGTGTTACTTCTATAGTACTAAATAAAGAAGGTATTTGTTAGAACAAATATCACTTACTTGGAAAAAACTGTATGAAAAATCTAATTCCAAAGTAAGTTATTTCTTGAGGAATTAATTGATGAAGTAAATAGAGTAGAATAAACACTTAAGAAGGATAAATCACTAGGAGATCAACATTAATTGGACCCTCAATGTAGTTGGAGGATTGTGATATAATCTAATAGATATTTAGGAATAGGAGAGTCCTATAACTTAAAATCTAACCCATTTATCTGCAAAAAAGTAATAGATAATGTTAATATAAATCTCTGACAAAATGCAATAGAATTTATATTAGAGTCATCTATGTACTCTAATAAGGTCTGGGATCTTATAGATCCACTTGAAGAGATAAAATCTTTTAGGTATAAACAAGTCTATAAGAGATAAAGAGGAATGGACAGAAAAGTAAAGACTTTCAAAGCAAGTTAGTTACAAAAGGATTATATACAGAAATAATGTCTATTCTGTTGTTATGATCAAGTCTATTGACATACCCTTTTCCATAGTTGCATCTCTTGATTATAAGATATATCTAACGGATGTAACACAATTGTCTTGATGGTGGTTGTATATAAAAGTTATAACCAAAGGGATTCATTGAAACAGGGAAAAAAAAAATAAAGTCTATGAAACTTTAGAGATCTAATTTATAGACTTAAATAATTATCTAGAATTTATCAATTTGATCAATACACAGACGAATCTTATATTTATAAAAGATTCAGGATACCAAAATGATTTTTTCAGTTTTATATGTTGATGATATACTAATCATTGGGAATGATATAGGATTAATATCATCGATAAGAATCTGGTTAGCACAATAGTTTGATATGAAAGACTTGGGTGAAGCACGTTATATTCTCAGAATGTCGATTCTGCAAACAAAGTCATAGCTTTGTCACAAGCTTCATACATAAATAAAGAGCTGACGATAGAATTTCTGATCCCTCGACAAAAGAAAGTCTCATGTGTCTCATGCATTACAGTAGATATAATATTTGTTATGCAGTTGGGATTGTAAGTTATTACCAATCCAATCCAAAACTTGAACATAGTATTATATTCAAGTATATCCTTAAGTATCTTTTGAGAATCAGGAAATGCATACTTGTCTATTCCGGAGAAAGATTTGACATTTGTTAGATTTATTAATTCAGATGTTTGATATGAAAATATACTCTAGAGATCAATCTCTTGTTATGTGTTAACTTTACCAGAGTTAACTTTACCAGAGAGACATTATAGTGAGTAAGACAGCCTTTGCGGAGAAATATTTTCGATTTATTTACCAAATATTTGGCAATCAAAGTACTTGAGGATCACTTAAAAGGAATGGGATTGCGTGATATATCACATCTACTTTAAAAGACAAGTAGGAGATTGTTAGGAATATGACCTAGAAAGCAGTTTCTTTGTTAGGAATTTTAAATAATATTTATTAGATTTAAGTATTATCTATTTGTTATTAATAAATTCTATATTATGTCCCAATTATATACATATGATGTTTATGTTTTCTATGATGCAAGTTTCAAAAAGTGTTCATAACTAATAGTAAGTAATAAAGAATTATTCATGTGAAGTATTCACATGTGGAAGACTAAATTCTTTATTTTATTATGTCTAAATAAAAAGTTCGCATTTTACAAATAAAGATAGAATACTTTATTTTGTCATAGAATGTAGTATAGTCTATTTGAACGGGATTGATGAAGTCTCTAATCGTCGAAGTTTTTGATTTCGGATAGAAACACTAGGGCATTAAAAGAAAGTTATAAGTGCATTGAACTAGGCCAGGTGAAAATATAATTTGAGGTTAAGTATCATAACTCAATATTTAATCTTCAATCTTTTATTAATCTAGCACTATTGCAAGATCACCTTAATCCTAGTGATTGTCGAAATTGCTTTCATGAGGCTTATCTTTTTGACTTACTAAAAGACTAGTTCAGCTTATTTGGTTCAAATTTCGATATCTTAGAAGATAAGATTTGTGAATTAACTAGAACGCCCTTTATGATTTAGATACCATGCATATAACGTCACTTTGAATTTTTTCAAGGACTTGGATAGTAAAAAACCAGGCACCTTGTATCCACTTTGTGACTTTGTGTGTGTTTGTATGGGCAGTTACAAATATTATAGTCAATTATTATCTATTAAATGAAAAATAGCAACTGAAAAGTAAATATGTACTAGAGGAGTAATATAGTAATTTTATCTCACTCGTATGACATTCACCCCTCTAATATAGCTTTGCATCTGGGGTATGTTTACATATATAACATATGCTACATGGATTGAGCTAATAAACGTGTTAATTAGCTTCACAGAAAATATATAATATTTAGTCTAAACGTGCAATATTGGGTCTATAGTAGAGTATTCCAATATTAATACATAAGTTGGCCCATTAGAGCTTAGACTACCTATATCTATAAGGTTCTCTATCTAGCTCACACATAGCACATAGTTAATTAAATAGTCAGTTGAGTCCAATAAGCCCAATAGAATTTACAACTCTCTAATATTTAAGAGAAAAGTTCTCCTAAGCCTCTCTAAATATTACATACGCCACCCAAAGTCTATTGATTGTAGTTTTCACGTGATAGAGAAAAAGAGAGAGTGAGAGAGAATCGAGCCACCGCAGGAAAAATCCTGTGCTTGTTCATGTCCATTGAGGGAGAGATACCCATGGTCGTAGATGTGCAGTTGTTGGTTGGAATGTGTAACTATAAATTCACACACTCTCATACAAGTGCACACGATCATAAGTAATATAGATTTAGGAGTTAAGAGTGTCGAATCCACAGGGATTGATTACTAAGTCTAAGTTAAGTATTAAAATTATCTCAACTCTAACTTTTTTTAAACAACTAAAATATAGATTTTGTAGAAATAAAATAAATGAAACTAAATTATCATGCAAATGAATAAAAGATTAATCAATAAGAAAAATGTCTAGGTTTACTAATTCCCTAACCATTCCCTTGTTATGCTATTTCACAATTCGTTCCTATATTAATTAATCCACTAGAATTGTCAACCGAGAATTCGAATGTATTCATAAACTCCTTTATAAGACATAAGTGAAAATACTTAGACAAGCTAATATATTACTCCTAACATAAATTAACTAGATTCATTATGTTTAGTAATTCTCAAAGAGGTTGCACAAGTCACATTGGTATATATCTATCCTATGCAAATTTAGCCCAAACTAGGTAATCTTATGTTGTTTTACAAAATCCAAATTTCTAATCCCTTTTCCGAGCTCATAGAAATTTCACTCAACGATCTATTTAGTGATCAATTAAATAGAAGTAATAAGTATAATATAAAACAAATAACTCAACAATGGATTTGATTAATAAAAGAGGAGAAAAATGAATTAACACAAGATACTAGGTTAGTTTACATAGTAAAACTTGATAAAAAATAGTTTAATTCATAATATAAATTGAGAACAGTAACAATTTAATACGATGAATTCAAGAAATACAAAATATCAAAGAAAAAAGAGTTTTAGAATTCCCTCTCTTTGAAGAGCTTGAAGGTATTTGTGGAGGTTGTCAATCTCCTCCTCTAAGCTTAGTTTTTACTCCCTTGAATTCTCCCTCAAAGATTTGCTCTAAACTATACTATTCTCTAAATATGAAAAATACAAAAAAAAAAAATCACAAGAAAATGAAGAGAAAAAGCAAACAACAAACTATGATATTGATGTTGATGAGGAAATCATGAAATGGAGTAGGTTGGAGTATGTCTTCATCCTCTTCTTTCTCTTCCTCCTCTCCTTCCATGGTTGTCACTCTTTCTTTCTCTCTATTTTAACATGCCTCTTACAACCCCGAAGATAGGCTCTTGTAAACTTAAGGTAGGCCGAATCTGGGCCCTTGGTTTGTCAAAAAGTTGATCTTGGCTGTCAGTTATTGACCTGGGACGTAGACGGTGGTACCGCAGCGCTATTTTTGGTACTGCGGCACCAAAACTTCCTGAGAGTTAGTGCTGCGGCACCACTTTCGGTATTGTAGTGCCACTTTTCCGCTAGTTTGATGCCTCAGCTTTCCTAATGCGTCATTTATTTGTTTTAGCTCTGATTTGCCTTATTTTCATTATGTTTCGTCCGTATTGGATTAACTTCGATCCCAATATTTTGAAAAACCGATTTGTGAGGTATAAATTTACCTCATTCTGCATCAAATACCTTTGTTTTATTCTCCTATCAACATAAACAAACAAAACATTAAAATAACAAGAAAAACACTTGAAACAACTTAATTCAAACAAGAACATAGCAAAATTTAAGGCATAATAGCACTAGATAACTCCAATTTTATGGAGTTAACATACCCCCAAACTTAAGATTTTTCTAGTCCTTGAGCAAAAGAAAAAAGAAAAACGTCTAAAAATACACAAGAAGTAATATACTAACACTGATGATTTCAAATTGGTTCCTCAAAGCTTACAAAATAGCATAACTTAAAGAAAAGTGCAAATATTGGCTAAGTATTAAGAATAACTCAAGAGCACGTCCTATCTTAGATTGAATTTCTTATGTGTCTATGTGTATATGCCTTTCTCCTATCATTGTGTCAAATCCGGATAAGTTTATGCAAACATATATTAAGCATAAAATCTCGAAGACATTATTCAAGTTCCATAAATTTACTTTTCAAATCTATCTCTATAGATAAACACAACACCAAGGATCAAAAGGTCTTTATTAAGCTTGTAATATTAGCTTCGTTGAAGGTATAATGAATTAGGTAAAGTGAGCTCAAATCACCCTTAAGCATATTAACTCTAGGACTCATGTAGAGCTATTCTTTCATATCCCAAGCAATACATCACTAACTCACAATAGGCTCCAGAGAATAGATGGGAAGACTCAATAGTTTTGAAGCATTTCTAAGTTTTATCTAAACAAAGATTCATAAATTGATTTATGTCAGATCAATAATCATTTATTTCGTTTTGTAAAGCTTCATGAAAAATTTTAAAATATCAATTCTGCTACATTCTTGATTTGTTTACAAAAATTGCGATAATTGTTTTCAGTAAAATCGTTCCCTAAAATCGTTTTTGGAATTTCTAGCACAATCTTCATCTTCCCTCTTCATTTTTCTCTAATTTATTCTCTAATCTCTCTCTATCATAATATTTTACAATTTACTTACATTAATTCCTAAAATTTCACAAAATTTTCCCAATTGCATATTATTATTACTATTTTGCCAAAAAAGAAAAAAAAGTCTTATTTCAAATCTCAAGTCTCAAGACTCTTTTAAGTTATCAAATATCAACTCAAGGTATGATATCATAAATTATAGTATGTGTTTTATCAATTTCTTTAATTTAATTTGTGTTTTATCTTGATAAATTAATATGTGTATTTGTTGTTTTTTTTATGAATAAGGTAGTTAGTAGTACTAATAGGTATAATTATAAAATTATTTTTTAAATTTAATATGCGTATTAATAAGTATTAATATCATACCTTTAATTTAACATGTGTATTTTTTTATGAGTATGTGTATAATATTTAATATATGTATTTATCTTTTTAATTTTAGTTGAGAGGTTGATATTATTAAATATGTTTACTATCATTGAACTTATTCACTTATTAAATAAGTTCATTATTATTGAAATTAATTAATTATCAAAATGTTTGGTGTTGTATGATATGGGCATGAGTAGAAACATCCCCACTGATCCCATTAATTTGGATGATGATGACAATGGGATGGATGATCGTGAATTGGAGGAGTTACATATCCACTAAATGAAGGGGATGACCAAGTCTCGAAATGCGATACCAACCTTATGGTGGGTTAGGTACTAGTGGAACTAGCAATACCTTCTAAGATAGTAGTTGAGGAAGCATCACCTTAAAACGTGCAAAGGGAAGCACTTCACAGGCATGAGATTTCTTTGATATTGAGTATAAAGTTGAGAATGGCATAAGGGAAAAAAAAGGCAAAATGTAAATTTTGCGCAAAAATATTAACTGCCAATCCATCATGTGGGAGTCAATACTTTGAAGAAAAATGTGCAAGAAAACATTTTCGAGGAAAAGATTCTACGCAATCTCAACTTTAATTCAATAAAAACAGTTCAGTAAGTACTTGGAACTATAATTCTAATGTAGTTAGGGAATCTCTAGAATGATTAATTGCTGCAATTGATTTGTTTATTAGCTTTGGTGGGAAATCTTTTTATGAAGAACATGTTAGAAGATCATGTTATCCATAATTTAGAATAGTTAATAGAACTATTTGTTATGCTATTTGTATATACGTAAATTATGTCGCAAGTATACGGTGTCAAGTTTTGTAGTAAAATGGTAAATAAGGTTGTCGAATCCACAGAGATTGAAATTAAACTCTACTAAGCATCGTAATTGAGTAATCCTAACTTTATCTAGAGAATTCAATTAAATAGTGATAATTGAATAACTAAGATAAAATTGAATTACAAAACTTAAGAATTAAATGTTTACTATGGAAAGATAAAGTGTGGTAAAAAATAATAATACGGTAAAAATACTAGAGATTTGATTTCACTTAACTATTCCCTATGTCTTTTAATTCTCAATTCAATTCTAACCCCATTTCAATATGATTATAACCCTTAAGAATTTCTACTATGTTTTTCAAGTGCTAATAGAAAACTACCTTCAATTCCCAATCTTAATACTTCTATCTAAAATTGAAGAACAAAAGTTCGTTAAGTTTAATAGTTCATGTACAAGCTTCAAAGGTTAAATATGCCTTCTCAAACACTATTCAATTCTAGGTTGTGTCACTATCTAACGAATTCCATAATTTTCCTTTCTCAAGTCAAAATTCTAGAATCAAAATCATCCCAAAGATGGCTAATCAATTGAGAAGCAATAAGAACAAAAGTAATACAAATAACCAAATGAAATATTCATAAGCTTAAAATTGAGAAGCAAGACATAGGTTTAACTCGAGTTACATCATTCCTCTAGACAAAAAGATTAGTTCATAGTATAAAAGAACAAACACAATCCAACAAACATCAATATCAAGAGAATAAAAAAAAGAGAAGAAGAACTCCTTTGGATTTGATGAGATTCTCTTCACATGCTCCTCTTTATTCGTACAGCACCACATGAGAGTACCGTGGCATGCAGCACTGCAGTGCTAGGACAAAAATAGGGTAGCGCAGCGATGCTACTTGCACAGCGCGACGACGCTATGGGTTCTAGAAAAATTTCAAGATCCTTGAGCATCACGGCGCTGTATGCACAGTGCCGCAGCACTTGAGCTTCTACCTAAAGTGCCTCGCTTTTCACCTCGGCAAGTTATTGAGCTTGCCCAATGCTTCCATAATTATGTAAAACTTGAGAAAAATATATAAAAACATGAGAACTAAGAGAGAAATCAAGGAAAATAAGCAAATAAAAAGATAAAAATATGATCAAATAAGTGAATAAAATTCACTTATTAAATTCTTCCAAAGTAAGTTTTTGCTAGTTCTCGAGCAAAACAAACTAAAAAGAAGGAAAAGAAAATAAGACGAAAACACTAAAAGAAAATAAAAGTCGGTTTAGTTCGATCACCCACAGAGTTCAAAGATTGTTCATATTAGTAGTTCTAGGAGAATTACTAAATATTGACAACATCTAGAATTTCAACTCTATATTGTTATACCCTCCTATTCAATTTCTGCATGCGAGTGTGTGTGTGTGTGTGTAAATAGCCAAAGCACATTCAACTACTTTCAACCCGGATCAATTTATGCAAACTAGTGACATGAAATTTGATCTTTAAGGCAAGAACCTTATCGCTCCCGTAGGCTTGTTTTTCCAACTATTATCTACTAATGTAGACTATATATCACTGAAGATCAATAGAGCTTTCGAAAACTTGTAATGTGATATTAGGATGAGGGTAGGATGACAAGGCATTTTTATGGTTTAATCACCCTAGAGCACACATGTTTCATTCTGAGATCTTTCTTCTCTACAACCCCTGAGTAAAATAGTATAACCTCCCCCATACTTAACTTTTACTTTAATAACTACAATTACGAAATGAGCTCTCAACAAGTGGCTATACTCTCAAATTAGTTTCTTTTATATATATATATATGAGGGTATAGTACTATTCAAACAAAACACACTCTCTTCACCATTTCCATCACCCATTTTGCCATATTAATAACCACAATTACATCATGTGCTCAAGGTGTAGGGTGAGAAATTGGAAAGTATTTAGGGGTTAGGCTCATTGTGTGGAAGTCAAAGAAGATGCCTAGGGTTTTTCGAGCACCAAGGATCCAAGGATAGCCTAAATCATAACTTTAGTAATGCATAGCCTAGGATTTCACCTCAATTAGTTTTCAAACAAGTTCTAGAGTTCGATGAGATCTTAAAACAATATTTAATTTGCATAAACTTTCTTAGGTGTGGGACAGATTAAATATGTGTGGCTACGTGCTCAAATTATGCAGTAAAATTTCAAGAAAGCATGAACCAAATCAAAGTTAAGCACACAGATTAGGTCAATATTTAGAATTTTCCAAGACTTATTTTCTATTCAATCAAATTTCTCATCATTAGCCAAAATGGATGAACAAACTAAACCAAGATTTTTTTTTAATAGAAAACTAAACTAAACACAAAATACATATCAAAGAGAAGAAAAAATACTAAAAAGAAAAAATAGAAAAACTCCCCTAAACTTAAAATGAGCATTGTCTTCAATGAAAAATAAAACAAGTAAAATGATTAGAGAACTACCCTAAAAGAAGACATCATGCATCTTCACCATTATTGTGGGGTGGAGATGGAGAGAAAGGACCTGGCGGATAAGGCTGGTAAGGTAGGAACTGAGGTGGTGCAGGAAATGACACACTGCCTGAGGCAAGTTAAATGCACTGTTGGTGAACATCTACACCAGTACTTCATTGACCCGCACCTAGTACTAGAAACTCTACTCCTGGCAGGTGGCAAACTGTTAGAATTTTTGCTCGAAGTTGCCCTACCACTAATGGTGAGCTAGGAGGCTCTGTTGCATCTGACTCAATTGCTCTCTTATCTCATGTTTCTATCCTGCCCAATCTACAGAACTATCACTGGCCACAGGTGGCAGCAGAGCTGATAGACCGACTGCTTGAGATGGCTCTATAGTGTCCTATTTGCAGGTACTCTAACTCTTTTTGAGACGGAATATGATAATGTGAGATAATAGTCTAAGTCAGAGTGCCTTTAAGATGCACAACAACTTCTCTTGGGCGTGTTGAGATATCGGCCTAGCGACAAAGCCCATAAATTAGAGAATGATGGCCCAGGCCTGTAACAGTGCTACCTCTGGCAACGTGGATAATAGAGCTCTGGATGACCTTACCAACATCGACACTCAATTCCTTTAATATGGCATAATTGAGGACGGCTCGCTCTTTTTGTAACCCCACTGTAGTTGCTGGAATGGAGGAGTTTGGTTGAGATAAAATAGTGCATGGCATTGGCATTTCTCCATAAGCCAGTAGCTGGAAAATTAATCACATCTATCTGAGATCTCCTCCACCACATGCTTGGATAAGTGAGGAATTGAATAACTGCATTGGGATCAGTACCATTCTCCTATAACTTAGAGTATTCATCCTCATTATTATTAGGTAGATTGTAGAACTTGTTAACTATGGAGCGGTCAAATGGCACCAACTTACCCCTAACAAAGGCTTTGAGGTTGGTGTGCTCTCGGGCATTGACATAGAACTCGGCCACCACTTGGTGTGTAGCGGGTGGTGGTTGCTTAGCAAATTCTTCCCAACCTCATCTTTCTATAAGGGCCTCAAGTTCATCACTAGGATTATCAAAAGCTCTCTCTTTGATTGGACTCTTATGCGTCATATGCTTGTGGAACCTGTCTTCAGCTTCAACACTGACAAACAGCTTTCTATTATAAGAGGATGAAGATAAAGCTATGGTGGTTTTCCTCTTCTTTGATGCCATGATCATGTAACAAAGTGATTCAAGAACAAAGAGCACCAATTTCATACCATAATAGCACAATCACAAATGTACACTAGGAATGAACCCAAGATATATCCACAGCACAAATATTGTAATCAACGCTCACAATGCCTAAGTTAGTTCAACCTAAGAAGTCTAAGAGAATCCATACCTTCACAAAGGCAAGAAGAATACCGAGGGATATCAACTCATTTCCTCTACTAAAACAATGACACTCCACTATATAGTAGATACTGAAAATGTCCCAATTGCATAATTAAGCAGTGACAATTCCCTTGCCAAAGTCATAACAACCTAGAATTGAACAACTTTGCACACCATTTGTTGTATGTCAAACTAACCACAACAATCATGCTTGATCAATAGATAAAAATTAAATTAAAAAAATATGCCCCATTTCGAAATTTAGGCCAAGAAATGTCACTTGGGACTTTTATCACACCTAGAATGCACGGACAATTTGTACACAACCAACCTCTCCCAATGCTAATAATTTCTCAAAACAAGAAGTCTTAAGGAGAAATAGAAAAGCACCAGTAAATCATGATAATTTCTCCAAAAATTGAAATAAGAGTTCGGTTGGAACACTTACTTGGTGATGGTGGAAGGTTGGAGGTCTTCAACCTTGAAAATAGAAGAAAGTAAGAGTGTTTATTCTTTAAACTCTTGAAATCTTGGTGTTTGAGGTGATAAAAAGAAATGGGCGAGGGTAAATGAAGAAATATTTTTGAATAGAGAGGGAGTGTGGGGGAATTGCAGATGAAAGAAACAGTTTTGGGCGAAGAGGGAAGTGATGAAATGGGAGAAGAAAAGAGATTCGGGTCTTTTGACCAGAATTGGTAGCCCTGCGGCGCTATGCATGTAGCACGGTAGCCCTGCCTCAAAAAAAAAATTTTCGAATTTTTTTTCCAATTTTTTTTTTATCTTTTTATTTTTTTGAATTTGAAAAAATGGCAGAAAAAACTGGACAGTGCAATGCCACGGCACTGCAAGTGTAACACCGCGACGCTGTGAAGAGAGTGTCGAGGCGCTCTATTCCAGTGCTGAGTTTTCCACTATTTTGACCTTTTTTACACAAAAAACTCTCACAAAATACAAACAATCCCCCCTAATCTCAAAATTAGTCTAACGAACAACAAAATTATAGAAAACAAAAGCGAAAAACATAGTTTGGGCCGCCTCCCTCCCATCTAGTGCTTGGTTTAACGTCTTCAGCCTGACTTTCTTCAAGATCTTCAATTTGGCTCTCCAAGGGGGATCTCCTCAAAAAATCTTGGCTCTCCTCTGTAATAATGCTTGAGACGTTGCCCATTGACACAAAAAACAGATCCATCCTGTGCCTTCAATTCAACAACTCCAAATGGAAAAACTGTCTGAATGGTGAAAGGACCAGACCATCTTGACTTAGCTTTTCGGGAAATAGTTTGAGTCTTGAATTAAAAAGGAGAACTTGTTGCGCTGATTTAAACTCTTGCCTTAGGATCATCTTGTCGTGCCATTTCTTTGTTCGTTTCCCTGTAGATTCTTGTATTCTCGTAAGCTTTATTTTAGAACTCCTCTAGTTCATTGAGTTGCACTAAATATTATTTTCTAAAGGCTTTCAAATCAAGATTTAACTCCTTGATTGCCCAAAATTCTTTGTGTTCCAGCTCAACTAGTAGGTGACAAGCTTTCCCAAACACCAATCGATATGGTGACATGCTGATTGGTGTCTTGAAAGCCGTCCTATATGCCCATAAGGCATCTTCAAACTTAGTTGACCAATCCTTCTGATTTGTGCTTACTGTCTTCTCCAATATTTGCTTCACCTTCTGGTTTGATATTTCAGCTTGCCCATTGGATTGAGGGTGATATCTGAGTGCCACTTTGTGTCTCACTCCATAGCGATCTAAAAGGGAATTGAACAATTTATTACAGAAATACGTACCTTCATCACTTATGATCGCTCTCGAAGTGCCAAAGTGGGTAAAGATGTCCCTGTGAAGGAACTTCAACACCACCTGGGCATCATTTGTTGAAGTAGTGATTCCCTCAACCTATTTTGATAAATAATCCACTGCTAACAAGATGTACTAATTGCCAAATGAATGAAGGAAAGGACCCATGAAATCTATTCCCCTCAAATCAAAAATCTCAATTTCAAGCATATTAGTCAAAGAAAGTTCATGGCACCTCGATATATTCTCTGTTTTTTGACATCAATCACAAGGTTTCACAAAAGAATAACACTCAAGAAAAAGAGATGGCCAATAAAGCCTAAATTGCAATACCTATAGGCCGATGCATGGCAAGCAAGGAGACTACCTCAGAATTCTTCTTCTGGAATACACCTTCGGATTATTTGGTCCGAGCATTTCTTGAATAGAATTAAATCATCTTAAAGATAGCTTCTCACATCTATTGAGAAACTTCCTCTTTTGTTGGCTAGACAATCCTGGTGGCAATACTTTACAACTAAGAAAATTAACAATGTCAACAAACCAAGGAAGATTTATCTCTACTCCAAAGAGTTACTCATCTGGAAGACTTCATTAATATTCAAGTTATCCTTCACTTCCTTAATTTCTAGCCTTGAAAGACGATCCGCTACAACATTCTCACTTCCCTTTTTGTCACGAATCTCTACATCAAATTCTTGAAGTAAGAGGATCCAACTTATCAATCGGGGTTTGGCATCATTCTTTGCAAATAAGTATCGAATAACGATGTGGTCCGTATAAATAATTACCTTGGACCTAATAATATATGATCGGAACTTATCACAAGCATAGACTACTGCCAATATCTCCTTCTCGGTAGTGGTATAATTCTCTTGAGTATCATTGAGGGTGCAGCTTGCATAATAGATTGAGTAAAAGATCTTATCTCTTCTTTGGCCAAGAACCGCGCCAATGGCATAGTCGCTAATATCACATGATCTTAAAAGATTCACCCTAATCAAGTGCAACAATAATAGGAGCCAGAGTTAACTCCTCCTTGATAGTATTCAAAGCAACCAAACAAGCATCATCAAAGATAAAGGGAGCATTTTTCTCAAGCAAATTACTCAAGGATTTTGCTATCCTTGAGAAGTCCCTAATAAACCTCCAGTAAAACCCCGCATAGCTAAGAAAACTCTGAATATACCCTTCACATTTGCTGGTAGAGAAAGTTTCTCTATCACTTCTATTTTAGCCCGGTCTATCTCAATGCCCTTCAAAGATATTCTATGGCCAAGGACAATGCCTTCTTTAACTATAAAATAACATTTTTCTCAATTGAGCACAAGGTTCTTTTCTTTACACTGTTTTAATACAAGAGCTAAATTATGAAGACAATGATAAAAGTATAACCAAATACCAAAAAATCATCCATAAATACCTCCATAATTTCTTCAATCATATCCAAAAAAATAGCCATCATGCAACGTTGAAAAGTAGTCGGTGCATTACATAAACTAAAAGGCATTCGAAAAAAGGTAAACGTATCATACAGGCCAGTGAAAGTGGTCTTCTCTTGGTCCTACGGTACAACAGTAATTTGATTGTAACCCGAATAGCCATCAAGAAAGTAATAATAAGCATACCCTGCCAACCGGTCAAGCATTTGAATAATGAATGGAAGTAGAAAATGATATTTTTGGGTTACCTTATTTAACTTGTAGTAATCAATATATACATGCCACCCTGTTATTGTTCTTGAAGGAATAAGGTCATTTTTCTCATTTTTATCATCGTCATTCCTCTATTTTTTGGAACTACTTGGACCGGGCTCACCCAAGAGCTATCAGAGATAGCATAAATAATCCCCACATTAAGAAGCTTCAACACCTCTGTCCTCATAACTTCCTTTATAGCCGGGTTCAACCTCCTTTAGTACTCAATAGATGGTTTATAGGTTCCTCCATCAAGATCTTGTGCATATAAATAGTAGGGCTAATACCCTTGATATCAGAAATGGACCAACCCATTGCACTTTTGTGTGCCCTCAAGACACTAAAAAGCTTGTCTTCCTCTTCTTAACTCAAAGATGAAGATATAATAACTGGGTACTTAGAGTCCTCACCAAAAAATGTATAACGGAGATGATTGGGCAATTGTTTCCAAACTAGCCCATCTTTAGTTGAACTAGCAATTTCAACTCTTACTTTAGGTTTCTCAATACTACAAATCGGCATACACACACCACTATGTCCACTAGAATTGACCTGCATAGACAAGGAAGCAAAATCAAGCATATAATTGACATGATCTTTAACAATACCATAACAAGAGTCACCAAATTTCATGGTAGGAAGTGTTCCTTTCCGAAAATGAGAGTTTATAAGACAATGCTCCAATGGGTTACAAGATAACACATCATGTATAATATTTCTCACACAATAATCAAACACACTTGCCTTTTGCTTCAGGATTTCAACTTCCTTCCCACTTGTAAGAGTACTAGCCTTGCAATGATCTTTTGAATTAGTCTATGTATCACTAGGAAACTTGCTGGATGTTTTTCCCTTGATTAAATTAGCTAGTTGCCAAATTTGCACTTCCAATGACTTCATGGTTGCATTCATGTTGTTGCGATAAGTTTCAATGTTGTCAAGCAGAGCTTCATCTATATTAAATCTCCCTCTAGTCTCTATGATAAAAGTGCTCAAGAGTTCCTCCAAAGATGGTTTCTTCTCCACAACCAATTTATTGAGTCCCAGTAGTGGTTGCAGGACATTCCTATTATTGGCATAGGAGAAATTTTCATTATTATGAAGGCCCAGATGGTAGTGAGTAGGCAAATTGCTAGGCATATTGTTCCCCACTGTAATTGAAATTCCAATTATTCAAATAGTTCAATTGTTCAATATCACCTCCATCATTTCCAAAGGAAGCACTAGATACTCTCATTGGTTCTCTACCTGGTTGAACTTCTCTAGTAGTCAATGCAGAAATTTGGCTTATCGAAGTTGATACTTGAGCGGTAAGATTGGCAATAGGATCAACTTCATTCACATTAGCCACCCTCTTCAAGATTGACCACTTATTAGGCCATTAATAATTATTGGAGGCTATCTCTTCCAACAACAATTGAGCTTCATCACGGGTTTTAGATAAAAGAGTACTACCGGCCGCTACATCAACTATCGTTCTCGTTTGCCCATTCAACTCATTGTAAACGAGTTGTATTTGGAACCAATCTTTGTACCCATGTTGAAGACACTTCCAGATTAGGTCCTTGAATCGCTCTCACGCTTCATAAAGCGGTTCAAAATCTAATTTCCAGAAATGAGCTATTTCACCACGTAATTGAGAAGTCTTTGAAGGAGGAAAAAACATCGAGAGGAATTGTTGAGTGGCAATAACTCCAAGCTACGGGCTCTTCGCATAAGCCACAAATAGACAACACCTAACAAGCAAAAAGAATGAAAACAAAATAAGTGAAAAAGAATAAAAATTCGAAATTAAAATCATGATTACTTGGTAACGATATTAGTAAAAATTCAATTGCAATCCCTGGCAACAACACCAAAAACTTGTTACGCTATTTGTATATATGTAAATTATGTCACAAGTATATGGTGTCGAGTTTTGTAGTAAAATGGTAAATAGGGTTGTCGAATCCACGGACATTGAAATTAAACTCTACTAAGTACCATAATTGAGTAATCCTAACTTTATCTAAAGAATTTAATTAAATAGTGATAATTGAATAACTAAGATAAAATTAAAAATACACAACTTAAGAATTAAATGTTAACTATAGAAAGATAAATTGTGGCAGAAAAATAACAATATGATAAAAATGCTAGAGGTTTGATTTCACTTAACTATCCCTTATGTCCTTTAATTCTCAATTCAATTCAAACCCAATTTCAATATGATTATAAGTTAGAACCCTCAAGTATTTCTACTACCTTTTTCAAGTACTAATAGAAAACTACATTCAATTCCCAATCTCAATATTTATATCTAAAACTGAAGAACAAAAGTTCATTAAGTTTAATGGTTCATGTACAAGCTTCAAAGGTTAAATAAGTTTTCTCAAATACTATTTAATTCTAAATTGTGTCACTCTAACCAATTCCACAATTCCTCTTTCTCAAGTCAAAAATTCTAGAATCTAAATCATCCCAAATGTGGCCAATCAATTGAGAAGCAAGAAGAACAAGTGTAACACAAATAATCAAATGAAATATTCATAAGCTTAAAATTGAGAATCAAGACATAAGTTTAAATCAAGTTACATCATTCCTCTAGACAGAATGATTAGTTCATGATAGAAAAGGACAAACACAATCCAACAAACATCAATATCTAGAGAATAAAAAGAAGATAAGAAGAACTCTTTTGGATTTGATAAGATTCTCTTCACATACTCCTCTTTATTCTTTTTGTTCTTTGAAATTAGCTGCCAAAGCTCTGAAAAACGCCTCCCAAGATGTTTCTCTCAGATCTCAAAAGATCTTTTTTATATCCTCTTGGTGGTTAGGTCAAATCTGGCCAGATCGGGGCAAAACATGTACCTGTGCCGTGGCGCTAAGAAAATATTCAAACAGCACCACACTAGAGCATCGCGGCACTGGGACAAAAATAGGGTAGTGCTGTGGCACTTGAGCTTCTACCTAAAACACCTCGCTTTTCATCTCGGTAAGTTATTGAGCTTGCCCAATGCTTCCATGATTATTTAAAACCTGCAAAAAACAAATAAAAACATGAGAACTAAGAGAGACATCAAGGAAAATAACCAAATAAAGAGATAAAAACATAATCTAATAGGTGAATAAAATTCACTTATCATAACTACTAGAAGTGACATAATTATTTGTTATAATAAAATGCGCACTGTATTGAGATCTGAAATAATTTCATTAAACTTTAATATTGCATAAAAATATGATATGTGGAGTGGTAGGATAGACGAAGATTATTTAAATGTAGTTGCACAATATGTAGATTTATGATAAGTGATGCAAAATAATAATAATAATAATAATAATAATAATAATAATAATAATTAGTTTTAACTCATTGATCATGACCATACTATTGTGAATATATGTGAGCGTATTATTTTAAGTGTTATAGAAGATTATGGCGTAGGAAGATTATGGCGTAGGAAACTATATTATTTCTATTACTTTAGATAATACTTCCGCCAACACAAAGGCTAGGGTACTCTTGAGGGGTTGCTAAACTCATATAATGGAGGTTTTTTACTATATCAACGTTATGTCTTCCATATCATTAACCCCGTAGTGAAATCAGATATAAAGATAATAGATTCATAAAGTTGAAAAATCTGTGGTGCTATTGCTTTGATTAATAATTCAAACCCACGCATAGCTGAGTTTAAGAGATACTACAAAGTTGAAGGTCTAAAACTTAGGAAATTTGGTCTAAACATGCATGTTAGGTGGAGCTCCATTTTTTAACGATAAAAAACACAATAAAGTATCAATTTGTTATTACTATCTTTTACAACTCAAAAATAGGTTTTGTAGTATTGTAAGAAAGTGATTAGTTTATTGCTGCACAAGTTGTACAATTTTTAGAAATTTTTTATGATGCGTCTATTTTTTTATCTGTTGTTTATACTCCTACTTCTCCTTAGTTTTGCACATTGTTTATGAACTTTCTAACATGTTTTTTTTTTTTTGTAATAGAAATAATGGATTATTTAGACCAATTATAGAAGATGGCTCTATTATCATATTCACCAACTTTTTAGTTGCATTACACAAGCTATTGAGAAAAAATTGGAGCTACATCTCCAAGGAAATTGGACTAATAAAGCTTTGTACCTCCATCAAGAGTGATAAGAAGACTACGAGTCTTATTGTGCAAATTTGAGAAGTATTTGCTGATGAAACATCTTAAGATACCTCAAATAATAAAAGTAAAAGAAAAAGAAGTAAAAAAATAAAAGTAAAAAGAAACTAAAAGCAAAAAAAAAAAATGAAACTAAAAGAAACTAAAAGCAAAAAAAAAATGAAAGTTAAAAACAAGTAAAGAAAAAGAAATTGAAAAAATAGCAAAATAATTAGGAATCAATTCCCTGACAATGGTGCCAAAATTTGATTGTAGTCATTTCGCAGTCACATTAAAACCTTCCTATTCCTATTCTAGTTCAACCTAGTACAGTAGTAGTAAGAGTCGATTACATCAGGAATTGGTCTAACTATTAAGCTATTAATCCTATAGTTTTAAAGGGAAGTTTATAAATTAAAACTAAATCTAATTAAACAGTAAAAGCAAGCAGCAATAAAATAAAATAGGTCAAAGGGTCATTCTCTACCACTAGACACTCTTATTAACTAAACTACCAAATTCTATATCTAATTATTTACCAAAGTTACCAACCTTTAGATAATAACTAGCTCTGGTATCTCTATTTTTGCTTACTTATTTACTAGACAAAATAAGTTCTTCATCTAGATTCTATTAATTTGACAACTTTGAATAAGCTCTCTCCATTTGGTTTAATTAATGCATTAGGTTAAGAAAAATAAGTTCGATTCTTAGTAACAATTACACAAGCTTGGATTATCTTTAACCTTGGATATGTTCTTCATCATAATTAATCAATCAATTATCTTAATTCAATTAATCATAATTTGCTACTAAGGATTAGGAAACCTAGACAATGACGGATCTAAAGCTCTAATCTAGCTATAGATATTTAAATATTCACTTGGTTGTATACCCAAACAAATCAAAATAGAAATCTGCTACGAAATACACACACATTATGTATAAAATACTCTGCATCATATCAAGTAATATAATAAAAGTAAATTTATCGTCCATCAAGTATTGTTTTTCCTAAATTAAGCTAATTACTATGGCCTTGGTAACCTAATTTTATCTTGGCAACCCAATTTTTTGGACTAAAAAGTAAAAAGAACAATTAAACAGGCAATGATTTAAGTAATTAAAAATAAGAATTGAGGAGATAAAAGTAGGATAAAAAAAGTATTGTATTGGAATACTAGTTTTGAAAAGTGGTAGTTTTTTTTTTTTAAAAAAAAAAAAGTGGGGCTTAACTAATGACCACCACTTACTACAAATTTAAAGGAAAATAACACACACACACTCTACCAAGGTTTGAACCCCTGACCCCCCCAAACTAACACATACATCCCTCAAGCCTTGGACCAACTGAGCTAGCCCCAGTTAGCTTTTGAAAAGTGGTAGTTAAGAAGTGTCATTTTCAAAAATAATATTATTACGAAACTGGTTACTAATTACAATTAATAAGTAGCTAGTGATCCGTCACAAGACTAGTGACTAATTACTAATTAGTAATCTGGTTACTTATTTCAAAACTGGTTATCACATTAGTAATAAGACTTCTTACCAGATTGACCATAGCAATACACAGATTGCAATTAAGCATAATACAAAAGGCATACTAATATATAAATTTGCAACTTTTCTACATGAGTACAATGCAAGAGGCATTTTATTGAATAGGGAACATCATTAAACAACAAGCTAATTACTCTTTTTTTCCCCTCCTTTTTTTTCAATTTTTTTTTCAAAAAGCAATTAACTTACTACTTGTCCACAATAGCAACCAATCGTACATCACATAATAAACTTTAAAAGAAAGAGAAAGGTACATACCTATTATTCAGTTCATTTTAAACAAAATAGGAGGTTCTAGAATTTTTAGTATTTCCATTTAGTCGGTTGTTATTTTTTTTGTGCCAAATAACTTCTTGGTCTTGAATCTAGATCTAGTGGTAACTTCTGGTAATTTTTGTTTCCTTCATACTTAGGCCACTGAAGATAGACTTGCATCGATGTATTCCCCTTAAAAAAGAACCATATTGATCCTGATCCGTAATCAAAACTAAATTATTTGGATACAAACTATAAAAAATAAACCAAAATTATTTTCTTTTTGAACAAGTTGATTACAAAATGAACTAGTCGAAAATATAGTAAAGAAAAATTAGAATTTTGTAATAGTCATCAAAACAAAGCCAAGTTAATTCTAACAAGAAAACAAAGAAACCCCACGTCAAAATTTGCATAAGTGAGTATTTTGGAACATTAGATCATTGTTGAATACATGAAGCACTCTATTTCAACATTGGACATATGTTTTCCAAAGCATCAGTTGCTATTAATGGCTTTAGCAATGGCTCCATCACTTAGATCTCGAGATCTAACTTATGCTGACCTAAATTCAGTTTGAGAACAATCGAAGATGAATGACTAGACTAAAATCACCAGCGGTGATACTAAAAGAATG
Source organism: Trema orientale (assembly GCA_002914845.1). Lineage (NCBI taxonomy): Eukaryota > Viridiplantae > Streptophyta > Magnoliopsida > Rosales > Cannabaceae > Trema > Trema orientale. The sequence continues at coordinate 769,113 of JXTC01000126.1, forward strand.
TAATTTCAGAAGAGATTCTTGTAAGAGCAAAGAAAGAGAAAGAGTTTAGAGGAAGCTATTGGAGCTTAGCTCAGGCATTTAAGCATGTGGTATTAAAAAGAAAATACTGTACAAAAATAAATAAACCAACCTACCATATTCTTGCTATTACTTAAAAAAGGTGGTATTTAAAAAAACGGTGTTGGAATTAATTTCCTTAAAAAGGTAAAGTTCTAATTAAGTCTTGATACAAGTGAGCCTAAGATATTAATTTAAGTCTATAGCATTATAAGCTAAAATAGCACTTTTAAATTTCATAAATATTAAAAAAAAGACATTATATAGAACTTAATTAAATAATTGTATCAACTTATTAATTAATTTCGCACGTGTATCCAAATGAAATAACAATAATAGAAGCTATGAAATTACTATTTTACTCCTCTAATTACTTATTAAATTTTTAAGTCAAAATTACATCTAATGAACAATTTTGAACATTCACACAGATCAATAAAAGAAAGAAATAAATGAAATAAATGTTGGGCTAAGTGTTGATGAAAGAAAGAAATATTGTGAGTTAGTGGTGTGTTGCTTGGTGTGTGAAAGAATAGCTCTATATTAGTCCAAGAGTTAATATGCTTAAGGGTGATTTGAGCTCACTTTACCTAAATCATCATACCTTCACCTAAGCTAATATTTCAACCTTAATGAAGACCTTTTGATCCTTGGTGTTGTGTTTATCTATATTTGTGGAGATAGATTTGAAAAGCAAACTTATAGAACTCGATTAATGTTTTTGAGATTTGTGCTTAATATATATTTGCAAAAACTTATCTGGATTTTACACAATGATAGGAGAAAGGCATTTATACACATACATACACACAGAAAATCTAATTTGAAATGGGACGTGCTCTTGAGTTATTCTTACTACCTAGGTAATATTTTTTTTAGCTTTGAGGAACCAATTCGAAATCATCAGTGTTAGTACAATACCTCTGGTATGTATTTAGATGTTTTTTTTTCTTTTGCCTGAGGACTAGCAAAATCTTAAGTTTGGGGGTGTACTAACTCTATAAAATTAGATTTATCTAGTGCTAATTTACCTTAAGTTTTGTTATGTTCTTGTTTATATTAAGTTGTTTCAATCGTTTTTGTTATTGTTTTGCTTGTTTATGTATATAAGTGAATAAAATAAGGCTGTTTGATGTAAATTAAGGTGAATTTATGACTCACAAATGGGGTTTTTAAAATCATTAAGATCGAGTTATACGGACGTAACGCAATGAAAATTAGTCAAATCGGAGTAAAAATGAAGAAATGGTACACTCAGGAAGCCACGGCACCAGAACAGCAGAAAAGTGGTACTGCAGCACTAAAAGTGGCGCCACAATGCCAACTCTCGGGAACTTTTGGCACCGTGGTGTCACCTCTATGTCTTAGGTTAATAATTGAAGATCGAGATCAATTTTTTGACGATCCAAGGGTCCAGATTCGGCCTGCCTTAAGTTTACACGAGCCACCTCTTTAAAACCCTATCTTTAGGGTTGAAAGAGGCATGTTGGGATAGAGAGAGAGAGAAGGAGGGATCTATGGAAGGAGAAGAATAAGGGGAAGAAGAAGATGAATACAAGATCCAATCCTCCATTTCTTGATTTCCTCTACAATATCAACACCACCCTTTGTTCATACTATCTTTTATTTATTTTCTTGTGAGTTTTTTTCTTTGTATTTTCCATATTTAGAGAGTGATATTGTTGAGAGAAAATCTTTGAGGAAGAATTCAAGGGAGCAAGAACCAAACTTGGAGGAGGAGAATGACAACCTCCGTGAACACTTTTAAGCTCTTCAAAGAGGGGGAATTCTAAAATTCTTTTCTCTTTCATATTTTATATTTCTTGAATTCATTGTATTAAAATATTATTGTTCTCAATTTATATTATGAACTAAATTTTTTTTTGTCTAGTTTTACTATGTGAACCAACCTAGTATCTTATGTTTGCTTATTTTTCTCCTCTTTTATTAATCAAATCCATTATTGAGTTATTTATTTTACCTTATACTTATTGTTTCTATTTAATTGATCACTAAATAGATTCTTGAGTGAAATTTTATGAGCTTGAAAAAGGAATTAGAAATTTGGACTTAGGTAAAACAATATAAGATTACCTAGTTTAGGGTAAGCTTGTATAGAATAGGAATATACCTATATACCATGTGTCAAAGTCCCAATGGTGCACACCCTTTACCACATTGGTAATTGTAAAAATGACTTGCTTAGTGCACACATGTGTAAGAGTTATCACAACACTATCTACGTGTCAAAGTCCTAATGGGCAGTTGATATAGAAAATGACACTTCCCACAGCGCCTTTGCCACCTTAGTGGTTGTAGTGATAATGTACTTACAATATAATAATAATTATAGCATAGTAATAATGTAAGGGTTATCACAACACTTCCTAAATGTCGAAGTCCCAATAGGTGTTTATAATAAGCAATAACACTTCCTACAGTATCCTCGCCACAAAAGCCGGTAGTTAGGATAACTTGCTTATGTGAGATGATGATAATAATATAATAATGCAATAATGATAAAGAGGTCTAGTTGACTAAGATGAATAAACTGACCATAATATCAACTAGAAATCAACTATAAATGAGGAGTTAGATAATAAAATGATAAGAATAATAAATAGGAGACAATCAAAGAGCACGAAATCCCAAACTTGTGCCATACGTTAAGCATAGAGTTCGAGGAGAGTAGCTCGGTACCCACAGATCATTGAAGTGTAGATATTAAGGCCTGCATGCAAGATAACTTATGAAATGAGTTAGAAACGTGCATATAAAAAAAGTGGTATGAAAATAATATATAAAAAAAGAAGATAGTAAGAAAATAATAAAATAATAGAAAAATGGCATGCAAGAGGATAAATGAGCTTAGAGCATACAAGAAGATAAAAGTAGTTTAGGAATAGATATATGTAAAGAAGAATTGATGAGCTTAGAGCCAAAAATGGTACATACAAACTAGGCCTATGAAAATATGTGTATTTGTGCAAATGATAATAACTTGGTGACCAAGTCTATATATAAGAAAAAGAATGCAAACACCTCGTGGACTGTAAAGAATTCTAAGATATATATATATATATAAAGGTTTCTAATCCAATAAGTATTTTTTTTTTAACCTATGTATAGGTATTTTTTTTAGTTGTTAGATCATCATCTAACGGTGATCCAACGGCTATAATGATATACATGAAAAGACGTGAACATTAATGCTATATCATTCTCATCATTTTTACTATAAAAGACATGCATGATAAATTTTAATTGACCAAAATGATACCTATACATAGGTAAAAAAAATTACCTACTGGATTGCTGCCCATATATAAATAAATATGTGTGTGTGTGTGTATGTTTATGAAGATGAGATGAAGAATATGTTAAAACAAGGTCACGAGCTGGTGAAAATAATGAGAGGATAGTGATGGCATTGATGATGATATTAAGCCATAGAAGGATAAAGAGGATAAGAATATACGTATATAGATGGAGGTTTAATGGTTATTGGTAGAGAAGTAATATGGTGATGGCAATGGTGTGGCTACAGATTAAGGAAAGGACGAGAGATGTTGATGATCGGAATAGAAAACAAGGCCACGAGTTGTACATAAGAACAAGAGAAATAGAAAGAAGAAGAGAGCTTTGGGCTTCAATTGAACACAAGAGAGAGAGAGAGAGAGAGAGAAAGAGAGCGTGATAGCAAAAGGCAAAAGAAATAAAAAGAAAGAAAAGATAATTGTATTGATGTAATATGGTGATGGCAATGGTGTGGCTACAGATTAAGGAAAGGACGAGAGATGTTGATGATGGGGATATGAAACAAGGCCACAAGTTGCACACAAGAACAAGAGAAATAGAAAGAAGAAGGGAGCTTTGGGCTTCTGTTGAACACAACAAAGAGAGAGAGAGAGAGAGAGAGAGAGAGAAAAAGAGAGAGAGAGAGAGAGAGAGAGAGAGCATGATAGCAAAAGGCAAGAGAAATAAAAAGAAAGAAAAGATTGATTATGCATTGAGAGCTAAATGAATGTTACAAATGGGAAGAGTGTATCCCTATTTATAGGCAAAGTCATGCCTTAACTTATCTTACAAGGGGATGAAGTGTCAAGTTCCTATAGGCTAAGCTAGCAAGTACTTATACTAGAAGTACTTCTAATTACAAGTACTTAGTTGGCAAGTATATGAGTTGCAAGTACTTATGTCGCAAGGTCTCGGATTACAAGTACTTATCCTATAAGTACTTATAAGTTTAGAAGGTTCCAGAGACTTCTAAAAGCATACAGGCAGCTTGCTCTTATAGGTATGGAACATTTTGGAAGGTTTTAGGAGCTTGAAAAATCTTGTACTCAAAGTTGCTAGCTTGTACACGAGGCATGTGATGCACATATGAGAGAGATGGGCTCCAATATGACTTGTAGCTTGAGCTTAAACAGCATGCAGTTCCTCCTCGAGTGACAAATAGTTTAGGTGAGCTAGTTTAAGCCTTAGTAATCTTGTGCTTAATTAGCACTGATCTACGCCTTAGGATTAATTCCAAAAATTAGAAAAATCCCAAAATATTAAGTCTCCTAAGCTATAGTAAATAGTTCTGAGCCGTAGTGAAAGTGATCAATCGCTAGATCTCACTTTTTTGAACATTCTTGGAAGAATGTGCCGATTATGTGTTAGCATATGTGCAGAGGAAAGATTTTCAAGTAAGAAAATAGGGAATAATTCCTTCAAAAAAGGACAATCGTTCTTGCAAACTTATGTCTTGGTAGAACTATATTAGATTGACAAATAGATGCTGAAATGTGGCATTTTTTATTTTCTTTGCAATATCATGCAAAACAAAGAACTTGAAAATTGAACAATCAACTAGGAGCGCATAAAACATGAATTATCAAATGAAATGAAGTTTTAATTGTGCTTAGTTGATATGAATTTTCAATATAGTGTGGCATATTAATAAAGTGTAGGGGATAGAAATTAGTAAATTTCAAGATAATCACAATGCTCACTGCATAAATAAAATCAAACATGTTAACGTGTTCTTGATGATTGAATTGGGCAAGACACCCTTATATAACTAAACCATACATATGTATATAGAGAGCGGTCATATATTATTGATAGCTCTAGCTTATAATATGATTCCTATCATATTTGTAGCATTGGTATATCACATGATATTATTTAGAAAAAGTCATCATATCGATAGTTTTGGCATATTGCATGATATTGTCATCTTGTTGATAGCTCAGCCATATCACATAACTTTACTTTAGCAAAACCATATTGTCGATAACTCTAGCTTACCATACTATTCTTGTCATATTGATAGCTCTGATATATCACATGATTTTGTTTTAGGAAAGTCATCATGTTGATAATTCTGGTACATCGCATGACATTTTCATCTTGTAGATAGCTCAGACGTATCGCATGATATTTTATTATTTTGGTTTTCTTTGATAAAAATTTTGCTCAATAATGAAAGAAGTTGAAGCCAACTTAAAATCAGAAAGAATCACATAGCAGTCCAAAAGTATGAGATATATGCATTATTTTAGATTAGTAGGTAGAGAAATTATCTTTACGAGAAATATTGATGTAGAATTTTCTCTATTCAAGATAGTCTCTCGTTCCTTAGCTACCCTTTTATTGATTTCATCTGTGATTTGGGAAAGGGTTGACATTTGCCTTTTGTTGCTAGCCATCGTGAATGATTTCAACTCTTTGGTCCTTGGCTAAGTAATGCCATCAGATCTTGTAGCATTCAAAAGTAAGATGATCAATCCTTCGATAGAATATGCAGACTAGCAACTTGGCCAATTGCTCTTGTGTTGGCGGCCTGTTATTGGGCAGAAAAACTAGTACTCCATCTTCTATTCAAGCCTGGACTAGTATGTTGATTTATTCAGGTGTCAAAGATATTTCAAAGGAAATTGGCTGATTCTTTTTGTCTTATTGAGATTGTTCAATCAAGTCAACCTCTCTCTTTTGTTGAGCAAAAGGTGGTGAATTCCACATTTTGGTAGTAGATTTGTATAACTCCATAACTATTTCTTTTGTGTAACTTACTCTCAGCATCAATTCAGTAAAACTCGAGATAATATGGTTCTGAATGTGAATCTTATACTCTGTTCACATGCCTTCAATGCACATTCAGATGAGTTCACCCTCCGAGATGATTTATTTGCAGTCCAAAGTTCTTTCTTTGAATCTATTCACATAGATTATGAGTGATTCATTTTCTTTTTGTGCTATACTAGAGAGATCAGACAAGCGTAGCTTGTACTCCGCCACAAAGTATTTGTATAAAATATTGCTACCAATTCTTCCCATATGCCGAGGCTATCAGCTGACAGATTGACGAACCACGAATATGCTCGATCAGTAAGGGATTTTCAAAATTCCCTCAATCATAATTCATAGTCATCGGCGTAGATTCCAAGGTCGTCTAAGAAACCGATTATATGTTCTCTAGTATTGCCCTTCTTTCCATCAGATTTCTTAAATTGAGGCCTGGTCTAGTCTTTTGGATATAGCTTAGAATGGATATGCAAAGGGTAGAGAGGTTAGAAGTTTATTGCTGCTATAATCTTATTGGCTCTTTCGGCCTCTTTTTTAAGCACATCTTATAGTTGCTCTTTGTTAATGAAACTGTGTGAAGTTTCATTATTTGTGCTCACTGGAATTGTGACAGAAGAATTGACATAACTTTCTTGTGTAATCAGCATAGCAGGATTTTGACTGGCTGATGTAGGTGAATTATTGTTTGGACTTGATGGGATGGGGATAGATGAAGTTTCCGGTCTGTTTCTTCTTTCTAACTCAACCAACTTTTGCATCATCAATTCTTGAGATTATATTAGGCATTGTAGTATGCTTTTCATTTGAGCAAGATTTTCTTCTTATTGAGCTGGTGTGTAAAACTCGGTAGATTTTGCTCGTCGGCCATTTGAAAGAATAAGATAGAAAGTGAGAGAACATGGAAAGATAAGTAAGAAAAGAAAAGAATGGAATAGAATTTTAATAACAAAAAATTGAGCGACAGGAAAAGGCAAAGTGTTTAGAATGAAACAAGCAGAATTTTAGCAGAGTTTCGGTATATGAAATAGAATTTTGAGAAGTGAAACTGGCAGAGTTTCAAACAAGAATTTTGAGAAGTGAAACTGGTAGAATTTCGGAAGAGTTTCAGTATACAAAACAGAATTTTGAGAAGTAAAACTAGCAAAATAATGGTATAAGACCGAAACGGGTAGAGTAATGGTATGAATGAAAGTTTTGAGAAATGAAATGGGTAGAGTGATAGTATGCACTTGTAGATCTAAGGAATCTCAAAGAAAGCTTAGTTTCCCTAATGCTACTCTCCAGCAAAGTCGCTATTTAATATTCGGGATAAAACCTTGTGCTCTGATTAATTAATGAGACATGTGATTAATTAAAACGAAATAAAAAGTAATTAAAATTAAGGTTAAATCACATGATGTATACAGAAAGGGCCACCGCAATACGTGCCACTTGTGGGCGATCGAAATAAGAAACGACACACCCTATGACGCCTTTGCCACATTGGTGATTGTAAAAATGACTCATTTAGTGTATATGTATATAAGAGTTACCACAATACTATCTGCATATCGAAGTCCTTATGAGCGGTCGATATAGAAAACGACACTTCCCACAACACCATTACCACATTGGTGATTGCAGGGATAACGTACTTACGATATAATAATAATTATGTCGTAGTAATAATGTAAGGGTTATCACAATACTTCCTAAGTGCGGAAGTCCTGATAGGCAGTTGTAATAAGTAATAACACTTCCTACAACATCCTTACCACAAAAGGCAGTTGCTAGGATAACTTGCTTACGTGAGATGATGATAATAGTATAATAATGCAATAATGATAAAGTAGTATAGTTGACGGACGCAAATAAATTGACCATAATATCAATTAGAAATCAACTATAGAAAATGAAGGGTTAGATAATAAAACGAAAATAATAATAAATAGGAGATAATGAAAGAACATGAAATCCCAAACTTGTTCTACAGGTCAAGTACAAAATTCGATGAGAGTAGCTTGGTATCCACAGATTACTGAAGTGTAGATATTAGAGCCTATATGCAAGATAACTTGTGAAATGAGTTAGAATTATGCACGTAGAAAAGATGCTATAAAAATAAGATATGAAAAAAAGATGGTAAGAAAATAATAAAACAATACAAAAATAGCTTGTAAGAGGATTAATGGGCCTAGAGCATACAAAAAGATAAAAGTGGGTTTAGGAATAGATATATGCAAAAATGAATTAAAAATGGGACATACAAACTAGACCTATGAAGTATTTATACAAATGATATTTGTGTATATATATGTATATATGAGAAAAAGAATGTAAACAACCCGTGGATTATAAAGGATTCTAAGATATATTTATAGAAAAAGATATATATATATATATGTGTGTGTATGTGTTTATGAAGATGAGATGAAGAAAATATTAAAAAAGAGCCACAGGTTGATGAAAATAATGAGAGAATGGTGATGACATTGATGATGATATTAAGCCATAGAAGGATAAATAGGATAAGCCTATATGTATGTAGATAGAGGTTTAATGGTTACTGGTGGAGACGAAATATAGTGGTGGCAATAGTGTGGCTACATATTAAGGAAAGGACAAGAGATGTTGATAATGGGGATATGAAACAAGGCTACGAGTTACACACAAGAACAAGAGAAATAAAGAAAAGGAGAGCTTTGGGCTCTGATTGAACATAAAAGAGAGAGAGAGAAGGGGGGGGGAGCAACAGGCAAGAGATATAGAAAGAAAGAAAAGATAATTGTATTGATGTGCTTGAGAGCTGAATGAATATTACAAATTGGAGGAGTGTACCCCTATTTATAGGCAAAGTCATGCCTTAGCTTCTCTTACAAGGGGATAAAGTGTCAAGTTCATATAGGCTAAGCTAGCAAACACTTATGCTAGAAGTACTTCTAATTACAAGTACTTGGTGGGCAAGTATATGAGTTACAAGAGTTTTACGTTATAAGGTCTTGGGTTACAAGTACTTATCCTACAAGTACTTATAGTTTTGGAAGGTTCTAGAGACTTTTAGAAGCATAGGGATAGCTTAATCTTGATGATATGGAACATTCCGGAAGCTTTTAGGAGCTTGAAACCTCTTCTACTTGAAGTTGATAGCTTGTACATGAGTGTGAGAGAGATAGGCTCCAATATGACTTCTAGCTTGAGCTTGAACGCCATATAGTTCCTCCTCGAGTGACATGTAGTTTAGGTGAGCTAGTAATCTTGTGCTTAATTAGTAATCTTATGCTTAATTAGCACTGATCCATGCCTTAGAATTAATTTCAAAAATTAGAAAAACCCCAAAATAGATGTCAAATTATAAATTGTGTTCATCTAGAATGCACTATCTAAAATATCAAATAACATAAATTATGAATATACTTTGTACTATCCATTAAAGATTAATATTACAAGTGCCTTAATTACTATTTATGTGAAATTAAGATTTAAGCTGTGATACTTATATTAAATCTAAATTTCATGATCTAAAACAATGTGCTAAACAAAATAAAATTAATATTTAAAGTCATCACTTCAATGAATAGAGATTCATCATCCCTAACTAGAATGCATAATCATATAATCTTGTCTACATAGATTGTCTACTTCATATTCATCAGTTCTAAATTACACCTTTAACTTAATAAAGAAGTTTATTTTTCAATGTATAAAATCCAATACACGAAGAATTTTGTATTATTCAACAATTAAGACTTTGACATTTACTTAAATAAAAACAAAACAACTTTGTTCATAGTATAATATTGTTACAAAGTGTCTACTTTAAAGAGAACATTTCTAAAAACTTCAATGATCTTTGCCAATAGCTTGACCTTCACCGATTTTATATTGCCACTACTTTGCTTGTGCTCAAGAAATAGGGAGTCATCTGATCAAGTCCAACCCCTATTTGGTGACTGGCTAAGGACCAATGACTAGAGTGAGCGACTTCTAGGTTGCTAGATATATGAGCAAACTTATGGCATTTGTCATAACATTGAACCACATTCATGAAATCTTGGTGCAAGATCAGCTAATAAAAACCTTATCAGAGACTCTTGTGAGCCAGAGTAAAACTACTAGAGTGATTGCATTCATATGTGCACATAACTTCCATGATCTTTGCTAATAGCTCAACCTTCACCGATTTTATATTTTCACTGTTGCAAACTTTGCTTGTGCTCGAGAGGTGGGGAGTCGTCTGATCAAGTCCAATCCCTATGGCTAAGGACCAATGACTAGAGTGAGTGACTTTTAGGTTGCTTAGGTATGTGAGCAGACCTCTAGCATTTGTCACAATATTGAACCATATTCATGAAATCTTGGTGCAGGATCAGCTAATAATAACCTTGTCAAAGACCCTTGTGAGCCAGAGTAAAGCCACCAGAGTGATTGCATGCATGCGTGCACGCACACACACAAACACAATGCATACATGCACACTTATTAGTTTCTTTTAGCATATATGTTGCTTTTGTTAGAATATATGCTCTAAAAGCATATAACTTCTTGTAATAATGTTTTCGTTCAGTAAGACATTTGCTTAATTATAAATTTCACGCAATATTCATAATACAATATTATTTATATCAAACATAAAACATATCAAGGATCCAAGACTAAAAGTTGATAATAGAATTATTCACACAAAGAACAGTATATTGTAAACATAATTCTACACTTAGTTTAAATGTCGTTGATAGCCTATATAGGATAAAAGTTGGGTGCTCTATCTGGAATAAGGATTATAGACTCATTATATTTCAATCAAGAGAGATGAGTTTAAATTACTAAAGTATTGATTTTGAACAGAAACCCTAGGGCCCCTTAAGTATACTAAATCGGACCAAGTGGAACGTCTTAGGCTTTGATCCAATGGATGGTAATGCTAGTTTCTAGCGTGAATTACTCGCACACGTGATCTTCAGTAGGCTGAACCATTTTCTTCAATTTCTCTTAATTTTTATTAAATTTTGAAGTGTCTTTTTTTTCCCCTATAGCTCTAAATCGCTCCATTTATACTATTTTACCTATTTAACCTACACTTACCTATTTAACTTACACAAAACACAAAATAAAATGAAAATAAAGTAAAAGAAACTAAAAGGAAACTAAAATTAAATTCAAATAAAATAAATAACAAATAATGTACAATAAATAAGTAACAAATAATATCAATTTATTTTAAACAAGAATGAAGCAAAATATCATCATTCAAAGTACAAAATAACTCTATTTTTATAGAGTTATCAATGTCATATGCATTGCCAGTAAGCATTTAGCTAGAGACTCGTACAAGTTTTCATACTTCTCTCTATCATGGCTACTAATAAAATACTTTCTCAGGACACTCCTAAACATTCTAACACATCATTGTCAAATTGCTCTAGGTAGGACTTGAGCAATTTGTTATCTCCTATGGTATGGTTTTAAATAGTTGGATTCCTTCTTATGAATTCAAGATCCTAAGGAACCCACTTTTCGATCCTGGTGCTATTTTTTCTTACCACTTCCAGTAATCAAGTTTATCATCCTTTTGTCATAAAGGTTTTAGATAGAGGTGTCAAATGAGTCATATCATGTTGGCCTGGCCATGTACAGTACAAGCCCTGCAGGGCCATGGGCGGTGCCTAGCCCGGCCCTCTACAGGACAAGACCGTGCCAGCACAAACAAGCTAAATTGAATTAGAATAATAACCAGAGAGGATATGGGACGTGATCTGGCGAGAACAAGAACCAAAGCAACAGCAACAACTATAGTAAAAAGAAAAGGAAGAATAATTTTAATGGTCAAAAAAACCAGAAAAGAGAGCCTCACTAGCAAAAGAAAGCCAAGGTTGATTTTCCGTCATATATGGGAGGAAACACCCCGGGGAGTGTCATTTTGGCTCAAACACATGTTATATTTGTGGCAAGAAGGGTTATTATGACAAAAATTGCTACAGCAAACAGAACTAGCTGAACTAGCTAGGTATACCTAGGCCACAAGGATCTCAAATCCATAACATACAGATCAAACTTGAGGAACCTCAGGTTAGTCAAGGAAGATTAAAAGGTCCAGAGACTAATGCACAAGTGTACAGCTCTACCTTCAAGAGCAACCTTGACTGCAAGCCATTGGATTAGGCACGTTCCGATAATTATAATCACTAGAGAACTGTATGCCAACCTAGTCATCCTAGAAATAACGGATTATGATGTCATTCTGGGAATGGATTTTTTAGGTAGGTATAATGCTAGTATTAGATGTTGAAGTCGTAAGGTCACATTCAAGCCTCCAGAAGCAGAAAAGTTCACTTATAACATAGATTCTATGAAACAATCTCGGATGTTAATATCAGCAATACAAGCAAGGAGAATGTTGAATAATGGGTGTCTGGGATATTTAGCTAATATCCTAGATAAGAGTAAAGAAGAAAAGAAGAGGTCAGAGGATGTAACAATCGTCAAGGAGTACGTCAACGTATTTCTTGAAGATCTACCAGGACTACTGCCAAAGTGAGAAATTTTCTTCGAGATCGAATTACTATCGGGTACTACCCCTATTTCCAAGGCACCATACAGAATAGCTCCCGCTGAGTTGAAGGAGCTGCAAACTCAACTGCAAGAGTTGTTAGACAAAGGTTTGATCAAACCAAGCCACTCACCATGGGGCACACCAGTGCTATTCGTAAAGAAAAAAGACGGCACATTCAGAATGTGTATCGATTATAGGGAACCAAATAAGGTCACTATAGAGAACAAATATCAATTGCTAAGAATAGACGACTTATTCGATCAACTAAAGGGAGCTGTAATTTTCTTGAAGATCAATCTGCGATCCGGCTACCATCAATTGAGAATTAAAGAAAGTGATGTTTTGAAGTCTGCTTTTCGAAACCGATATGAACATTATGAGTTCTTAGTGATGTCTTTTGGGTTAACCAACGTCCATGCAACATTCATAGACTTAATGAATCGAGTGTTCAAGGAATACTTGGACAAATTTGTCATAGTCTTCATTGATGATATCTTGATTTATTCAAGGTCTCAAGAAGATCTGGAACAACATCTGAGACTCGCATTGCAGAAATTGAGGGAACATCGCCTCTATGCCAAATTCTCCAAGTACGAATTTTAGCTTGACCAAGTCTAGTTTTGTCACACTCCGATTCACGTGCATGCTTACATGTTATGTGTAATGGAGCTTTGTCTAGTTCTAAGTTAATTAGAGGAGTTAAGCTGGTCAATGAGGAGCTTAATGATTTTATAAGTTCATAAAGATCCTAGCAAAAGGATTTCACGTTTTATGAGACAGACTTTTGCTGTTAGGTTTTTTAGAATAAAAATGAGTTAAGCTACTGACCGAGGTATTTAGCAGTGTAAACTTTTGATGATAAACAATATGATGAAAGAAAATATTTTCGACGAAAACTGACAGTTAAGTTTCCAACAATCTAGAATAAATAAGCTGCTGACGGAAGAGACAAGATTATTACTGATGTTATGATCAATTTCTGAGGAGAAGTTAGTATTTCTCGATTTTTGTGCTGGACAGTTCTATAAATCATGATATTTTGATGATAAGTCAAAAAAAGTGAAGCACGAGGTGTTCTGAGCATGATGTGTCTGTAAGCACGAGGTGGCACTGTAAGCACGAGGTATCAAATCAAAGCACGGGGTGTAAAGTTCGAAAGCATGAGGTGTCAATAGGAAGCACGTAGTGGAATAGGGCAAGCTAGGTGTCAAGCATACAAATGACGTTAGTGGCAACTACGTGTCAACATTTAGGTTGAGTTAAGTGGCTCGATGTGGATAGAGCATGTAGCGCTAGGTGTCACGATGGAGGAAGCTTTAGGTGAAGAGTAAGCTGCTAGCTTGAGGAGCTTAGTGAAATCTATAAGTAGGCCTTGAGAATTAGTTTTAGACATACAGTACTCCACCCATATTTTTAGTAAAGTTTAGAGAAAAAAAAAATGAAAGAAAGATAGAGAGAAGTTTGGAGATAGATACGAAGATTAAGAGGAATATCGACTAGAGGTAAGTAAAGATAAACACTTTTACTGCGTTACAAGAGCATAGTAAGTACAAGTATTTTCTAAATATTATGTGAAAGACGTGCTTATTTATATGTACCTATGTATACTACGTGTTCATGGCATATGTATAAGGCACGTTTATGAAGGAAAAGTTAAAGTGATTTTAAGATGTTCATGTTTTAAAGAAAAGGTTACCATTGTACCTAAGTTTCTAAGTTATGAAGTATGGCTCCTGGCTTAGTGACTGTGTAGAAAAGAGATAGCGAAATCCCTTGAGGTTAAGTCCAAGATAGGGTGAACCAAACAAAAGGGAGGTCAAATCCCTTGAGGCAAAAGAGCCAAGACAGGGTAAGCCTCAAATGATATTTATTAAGAGGTCTACTATGTCACTAAGTTAGAAGTTATGCTTAAAATGGGGCTCAAAATGATGTTTAAAGAAAGAATGTTTTCCAAGAAAGTTGTACAATGGGTAACAAATATTTTTATAGTACGTCATTATTGATATGCATGCACCGTCTTTACTTACTGAGCGTTAGCTCATTATAATTCTTGTAATGCAGGTTTTATTTGCATCTGTAGATTCCTGAAAGTAGGCTGAGCTGCAGTTCCATTCATCCTATGATACGATTATGTTTTATTTCAAAATCTTTAATTGTAAAAAAAAAATGAAGTCTTATGCCCTTTTCAGTTCTTCCGCTTTCAAATGCTCCGTTTTCAAAGAAAGTTACGAAGGCTTAACGCGCCTTGGCTTAGCTAGTTACGCTTTCAAGCAGAGTCTGACCGGCTTGGTTAGGGGCCGTTACAAGTTTCTAGGACATGTCATCTCAAGTGAAGGTGTGTCAGTAGACCCGTCAAAGATAGAGGCAATCAATAATTAGTCACCACCCAAAGCTATGACAGAACTAAGGAGCTTTTTGAAATTAGCAGTTTATTATCGAAGATTTGTAGAAGGATTTTTAAAACTTGTTGCACCTCTCACAGCCCTTACACAAAAAGGAAAGAAATACGAATGGATGGACAAGTGCGAAAAAAATTTTCAAGAGCTGAAGAATAGACTTACTAGTGCACCTATCCTTACCATCCCATCAGACGAAGGACAGTTTGACATCTTTAGTGATGCATCGAAGTTGGGACTAGGAGTAGTATTGATGCAAAATGGAAAAGTCGTGGTGCATGATTCTCGACAACTCAATGAGTATGAGAAGAATTATCCAACTCATGATCTAGAACTTGCTGCTATAGTATTCGCTCTCAAACTTTGGCGACAGTACTTGTACGAGACTCAATGCCGAATTTACACTGATCATAAAAGCAAAAAATACATATTCACTCAAAAAGAGTTGAACATAAGGTGGCGTAGATGGCTGGAGTTAATTAAGAATTATGATTGTGAAATCCTATACCATCCAGGTAAGGAAAATAAGGTCCTAGACACACTAAGTAGGAAAATAACTACAACCTTGATGTCAATAAAAGCCTTACCTAAACCCTTACAAGAAGATATTAACAGTGTCGGTTTAGTATTAATAGTAGAAAAATTGTCAACATTAACTCTCAAACCAAACATTTTGGAGAATATGAAGGAAGCTCAGAAGCTCAATCCTGCCTTTGTCTGAATTAGAGAAGATATTACGGAGGGTAGACAGTCAGAGTTTAGTATCTCTCCTGATGGAATCCTCAAATTAAATGGTAGACTGTGCATACCAAACGATGTAGAAATGAGAAATCAAATCCTTTCTGAAGCATATGAATCCCCTTATTCTGTCCGCTCTGGTGCAACAAAGATATATAACGATCTAAAAGAGTACTTTTGATGAATTGGGAATGAAAAATGACGTGCCTAAATAAGTCAAAGCCGAACACAAGAGACCTACTAGAGAGTTACAACAAATTGTAATTTCTAAGTAGAGATGGGAGAAAATTGCCATGGATTTTATAGTTGGATTATCCAAAACGCGTGAAAGATACGACACAATATGGGTGATTGTGGACCGATTGACTAAATCAGCACATTTTCTACCAATAAAAATCACTTATTCATTGGAAAGGTTGGCTGAATTATATATGACTGAGATAGTCAGACTACATGGAATACTACGATCGATCATTTTTTACCTACCACGACAGTCGATTTACTTCTACTTTTTGGAGGAAGGTTTAATAAGCTTTAGGAACAAAGCTACTTTTTAGCACGGCTTTCTATCCACAAACTGATAGGCAATCAGAACAGACCATCCAAACTCTTGAGGATATACTCAGGGCATGTGCGATATACTTTAAGGGAGCGTGGAACAAGAAGCTTCTATTGATAGAATTCTCTTATAATAATAGCTATCAGGTTTCTATCAAGGCAGCACCTTATGAAGCGCTTTATAAGAGGAGATGTATATCTCCAATCCATTGGTATGAACCTGGGGAAAAGCATTTATAAACCACTAACTTCATAAGGGTGACCACTGAAGTGGTACCGAAAATCAAGAAAACGATGAAAATTGCCCAAAGTCAACAGAAAAAGCTATGCTGACAAACGGAGAGCACCATTAGAATTTCAAGTGGGAGACGTAGTTTTTCTTAAGGTTGCACCAATAAAAAGTGTAATGAGGTTCGGGAAGAAGAGAAAATTGAGTCCAAGATATATTGGACCGTTTGAGATCCTCGAACGAGTGGGAAGAGTAGTATATAGGTTGGCTCTATCACCAGAGTTGGCAAATGTACACAACGTATTTCATGTATCTATGTTGAAAAAGTATGTCTTGGATCCTTCACATGTGTTAAATCATGAACACATCGAGATTCATGAAGACTTAACCTACAAAGAAAAGTCAGTCAAAATATTAGCACGTGAAGAGAAAACTCTTCGGAATAAGACAATACCCCTGGTTAAGGTGTTAGGGTGTAATCACAAAATCGAAGAAGCTATATAGAAACGAGAAGAAGCGATAAAGAAAAAGTATCCACACCTATTCTAATTTCGAGGATGAAAATTTTGTAAGTAGAGAAGATTGTAAACCCTGAGGAAACTCTAGACTTGAATGTTTAATAACTATTAATTATCATGATCTTTTAATATTAGTATATTCTCTTGAAGAATTAATTTATCAAGTTTATTTTCTTGTCTAAATTTTATTATGTATATTTAATTTCTTTGATCATAGAAATTGAGTAGTTATACACTAATAAACTTCGTGAATATATGGTAGTGAGATATATACAAGAAAGCCAAGTTGAACTATGTGCCTAATTGGAAAGATAAATTATATTACAACATATATGGCTATTGTTGTTAATATGAAGTAGGCTTAGTTAATTATGTTTACTATTGGGTCCTAAGTTACTTGAGTTCAATAATCATTTATACTGGCCCAATAGGTAATAAGAAGTCCAAACTTGAAATTGCTAGTATTTTTATTTGTACTTATCATTGGATTTCAATCCTTTAGCCCAATGTCATTTATCTTGGCTCTAATAGGTAATAGGAGAGCCCAAATTGAAGTAAATATTTCTAGCCCAAATAATAAGTTAATTATGTAATCATGCATTAATTATTTGGAATATCCATTATATAGATTTTATGGATACTAAATGCAAATATGATAAGATAATGCATTATTTTTTTTTAGGTGGATGAGCATAGTTAGGTTAATAAAATTAAGTTAATTGCATAATGAAAAGATAAGAAATAAAAAAAAAAGAAGTTAGGTAAATGGTGATTATTATTCATATTGTTTTTGAATTAATCTTTAATTATATTTTATGTACATAATTAGGCTATAAATAGGGCACTCTTTTGTAAACATAATCAAGTTCCTTCATTTATTTTCCTTCATGTCTCTCTCAAAGTTTCTATTCATCCATTATGATTTCAAGGATTTCCTCTTAGAGTTCTTCAAGTTTCAAGAAAAACATAAAAAAAAGTAATTCTTAGAACTCTTAGTCTTTCAAGATTTGTATATTTTATTGCACTTATGTTCAAATTCAATCTATGATATATAGAGTTGGAAACTATACTAAGGTCTAAAATTTTTATGAAAAATATTTCTATATGTGTACTTAATTTCTGGAAAGTTTCACTTTTATACTCTACTATTATAATTTTGCAAAAATCATTTCACACAAGTTAGTCGTTAATTAAGAAAAGCTGTAAAACATATTTTATATATTTGGTTCTATGATTTCAAAAGGCATACACTTTTCGTTTGGGTTGAAATTTTAAATACATGTTCATATATATGTTAAGATCATTTCTGGAAAGTTCATAGTTTTAGGATATTCATAAAATTAATTATGTTTTTCATAATATACAATGTTTCAATATTTCAAAATACTGAAATAAATTCTAAGGTATAATTATAAGTGATAAAAGTGCTATGAAATGATCTATTTTAGAATTTTCAAATTTTGCACATAAGTTATAATATATTAATAATATACCTTTAAAATTTGAAGTTTGTTTGATTTAAAATATTCTCAAAAATTCAATTATTCTCGTTTAGTCGCAGATTGAATAATTTTATTATATTACAAATTCTAAATTAGAAAAACAAAATGGTGATTAATATTATTTATAAATTCTAAACATAATCTTTAGATTTATATTTATTTCATATAGATTCGTGTAAATTTTTAGAATGAATAGAATTATGTACTAGAATCTGAAATTCCTTAAGTATGCATTACGCACCAAAATTCTACAATTTTAATGTGAAACATTATTTTAAGATTTCTGTTGTGGATGTTTTCAAATACGTAAAATATGTTTCATATGACCAATGATAGCATATGTTGATATATAAAATAAATATTAATGCATGACTAATAAATAAAAAAGATAAAGAAGAGGCACATAGTTACGACAAGGTTAAGTGTGTGATATTCACTGTAAGCACGAAGAAAATTTTCTAAAGACTTAAGGTAAGTACAATCTCTCCTATAGCATTGATAATTTTAAAAATATATTCTGTTTTGAAAAAGAATATTTGAGATGATTAAATGTGATATTTTTTCAATACAATAGATATTTGTTTGGCTTGTATATGTGCCTATGAAAATATATGCCTCCTATGAAATTAAGATAAGATAAATTTACTTTATAATATTGTTCATAACTTAATAAATATACTTCAATTAAAGGAAGTATCAAGAATATGAAATATAAAATTTGGGTTTGAAATATGGTACAATCATTTAAAGGAGACTAAGTAAAAGATAAAATTATAAAGGTGTCGTACCAACCTCCGCTAGGTGAGGATTCCTGAGGGAAAATAAGATCGACCTCTACTAGAAAAGGATTCCCGAGGAAAATATGTTAAATTTATGACTATTAGTGTTTCAGTAAGGTCGCTCTCTTGATTCCTAGTCGGTAAGTGTACATTCAGTACATACACCAGAGTCCATAAGAAAGATAAAAGATTTTATGATAACATACGTAATTAAAGATTTCTTCATAAAATATAAAGATAACATAAGGACGCAAAATTAGATTTTCATAAAATGTTATTTGTATGAAATGTTTCGTGAGTTTTAAATTGTACTTATTGAGCGAAAGTTCACGTAGTGTAAATGTCCATGTTGTAGGTACCAAAGATAAGAAATCTTTATTTTGAACAATTGGTTGACTAGAATCGAGGTGGGGATGGATGCGAGGTACGGACTTTGGGATACCACCGCTATAAATTCTGCATATGTTTTCTTTTCTTTAAACGAGATTATTTACTTAAATATGTAAGACTAAGTTATATATTTTCTTAAGCTAATAACGAAACGATATATTTAAATATGAAATCTTAATTTTAAATTTGATTATGCCTCTAAGATTAAGTAATCAATTTTCTATATATGATATGACCAATTTTATTTAAATATCCCTTTACAGAATATCATATATTATTTTGAAGCATATTTTTAATAATTAAAGATTTGTAAATAAATATTTTTTTCAGTATCTAATATTTTGATTTGAATAAATGTAAGACTAAATAGGCTTTGTCAAAAAAGTCTAAACCTGTCTAAGGAGAGCTTGGGATTTAAGAGGTCTGCTTGTGACCCTCCTCGTCACCTGGAAGCCCTTTTAGTTGCGCATTATTTAAATCTCACAAAAAAAATATATAATATTTTCTTAAATGGTTTGTTAAATTTCTTAATATAACATTTAGAATAATTGGTTAACTACCTTGAGAGGATTATATAAATAAAAAAAATAGTCACGAATTTTTATAGTCTAAGTTTCTGACTTTTAAAATAAAGTAAGTTAAGAATATACGTAGATGTCAGTCTCAAAAGTCAGGTTGTAACAACTAAGGCCGACCCTGGCCCTTAATGTGCTTGGGCCATCCTTGGGCCTAGGGCCTAAAAGTCAAGCCCAGTCTAAGCCCCTTACGGGCTAAGGCCGGCACAGGCCCACGAAAAATCTGTGATGTGCCTAGCCCTATACTATTTAAGGACGTAGCTCATTTGACACCTCTAGTTTTAGATAGCCAAATCCTCTTTTGAATTCGAGACCCTAAGAATTGTGTTATAAAGGCGTCACATAATTGGCTAAATCTATTGGTCAGTCCTACGCCAAGTTTCATACCACTTCAACTACCTAAGTTAGTTCCGTATGAATTTATATCCATGTTATTTTCTGTTACGAATTTATATTGAAAAAGACCATTCTTGAGTGAGATTGCATCCTTACCCACATATATAGGTATGCATATATATAGGGCACCAATCTAGTTTTTTTTTTTTTAACCTATCTTTAGGTATAGTTTTGCCCAATTAAAATTCATCACGCACGTCTTTTCATGCTAAAAGGTAGAGAGAAAAAGAGCATTAAATAATGTGTACTTATTGTTATTATTTTTTTTTCTAACTACTCAAATAATAGTAGCCATTAGATAATAATCCAATGGCTATAAAAAAAAATACATATAGATTATAAAAAATAAAAAAAAAACCCTACTGGATTATCGCCCATATATATACATATATTTATATTTTTATATGTGTATATATATTTGTGTGATTTTTTAATGAGTAGTGTAATATTTACCCATTAGGATATGTTAGGTATCCTAACTAATTTATCAAATTTTTAATACCAAAATATGTTAGTAAATAATATTAAATTTATTTGTGATAAGTTTCAATACACCAAATAGTGACAATTCATTTTAACATATGTTGGAAAAAAAAATTTGATAAAATAATTGAATACCTAGTATTATCCTTATCCGTTGATAAGTATCCAAATTTGATCGTTTGTGATAAGTATTCAAATTCGATCGTTTGATTTGGCTATAACCCATAATGAGTTGTGCAATTGTACCAAAACATCTGTTGTATTTAGAGTTTATGTAAATATAGAAGGTTATTTATTACTTCATACGGTGGTTAAACTTTTTATTACCTATTGAATTAGACCTTTTTTTCCACCAAAAAAAAAAATCTCATTCCATTAATTGGATGACTTAGGTACTTGTTCATTTTTTGTTGTTTTCCGCAAGACTAAAATAAGAAACTCATTGACGAAGTGGGTTAGCTCAAGTGGTAAGAGCATCCACTACCTAGGATCTCGGTCCTAGGTTCGAGTCACATCGGGGTAGGCGTGAAAGCCAATTATCCCTAATGGGGTGGGGTGGGGATTAGGTAGTATTAGGTATTTTCCTTTAATTTGTAATAAGTGGAGGTCATTAGTTAAGCCCCACTTTTTAAAAAAAAAATAAAAAAAAATAAGAAACTCATTGTCTACTCTTTTGGGGGGAAATGATTGTGATAAAGAATGATGGGAAAATAAAAGAACAAAAAAAAAAAACAAGAAAACAAAACAAAAACGAAAGCAACCGAATAATTGAATTCTACCAACAAAATCATCTAATGAATTTTTCATGTATTGTTTTTTTTTCAAAAAAATAATTTAATGAGATTAAGAACCATCTGTGGTACAAAAAAAAATATGGAAATACCATTTGTATGGAAAATTCTTGATTATATATGTTTGGTTTAATGGCAAAAAATCCTATTGAAAAAAAAAATTATGTTCACCCAATTAGTTTTGGTGAGCAGCAAATTAAAGAAACAAAAAAAAAAAAAAAAAAAGAGGGGGGAGAGAGAAGAGCTACGAGATCTTAAACTTCAAAATTTTTCTTATAATTTCTTCAGTATTATTTTCTTTTTGCATTATAACCCCACTGTAAAAGTGTTTCTAAAATAAATAAACAGAAAAACCAAGAGATATGGAGGCTGTGATGATTCTGAGGATTGAATGATCCAGCTCCATATAGAGATGGAAGATTATAACAAGATGTTTATTTTGATAAGTACGTATATTGAATTTTTTTAAAAAAAATTATTCGATTAATTCAAATGGAATGATGAAAGAATAAATGAGATTAACTTCAACT
Organism: Trema orientale; assembly: GCA_002914845.1. Lineage (NCBI taxonomy): Eukaryota > Viridiplantae > Streptophyta > Magnoliopsida > Rosales > Cannabaceae > Trema > Trema orientale. The sequence goes on from JXTC01000126.1 coordinate 791,656, forward strand.
TGTCAAATTCATTCATTAATGGAGCAAAAATAAAAATACTCATTAAAAGTTTTCCACGTATATAGCTATAAATAAAAAATGATGCATGTGTATGTTTATTTGAAAGAACAAAAATTAAAAGATTTAAGAAATAGAAAAGAAGAGAATAATACTAAAAGCCATCCAAAGAGCTGACCAAAAGATTGTTTATCTTATTATAACGAGAACTCTGAAAATTTTCTATTTAATGTTGATATGGCTAATGAATAAAGGATCGTCGTCGTTATCCCTTATGGAATCGTTATCCCATATTCATGCATGGAAGTGGAACAAGAAACACTATACAGCAAAACATGACGTAATTACATGAATCATTGTTTGTTGTTTGGATTTTTGTAACATTTCGTATATTAAAAGCAAATTTAAAAGGCTGCAAATAATTGTAAAGAGAGAGAAAAAGAAAAAGAGAGATATGGATCATGTAGAGTCATAATTTCACGCTGAAAATATCATTTGTTGAATTTATATACTCTCGCCCTTAATAAATAATATAATTCACTCTTTAAAAAGGAAAAAAAAATATAGAGAAATTGCTTATCCTTCACTAAAAATAAAAGAATGCTAAAGTGTATCTTTTCCTGAAAAATTTCTCAAAAGAATTATTTTTTCTTACAAATTTGATGCAGAAAGTATTGGATTTAAAAACGATTTTCGCAGCGGAAGATTGGCCCAGAAACATTCAAAAATTTTCTCAAAACAATTGACTATATGAGTGCTTAATTATAGTATTAATTNTATCTATATAAACTAGCAGATAACAATTTCACTTTCAGTCAGTTTCCCAATTTCTATTTATCTAATTATCTCATAATTAGATATTTTTAAATTCAAAATTTAAACAAATTGGGAAACTTATCCCTCCATAAATTTAAATTAATTAATTCAAAATTAATTAATTATTTGATTAATAACAATTATTAATTACATATAGATAAACTATTTATCTAGGCAAAGTGTGCAGTAACAAAAATAATGTAATATCCAGTACAGTGTTTGTAAGAGGTGGAATTGAGGACCTATGGACCTGTAATTCAAACTCCAATAAATTATGACAATTAATTAAACTCTTTAATTAATTTGTCTAATTTATTAATTCTAGTATTACTCCACTAAAAATCCGGAATTGCATTCTTGAAATTACAGAATTAATTTACTCAGAAAACAACGAGCAGTTCATCGATTTAATCATTACATGTAGTTCAATCCTCCATAGATAATTCATAATTAGAGCTAGGTCATGTTCCGTTTACCTCTCCAATTACATCTTTATCCTTGTGTACCGTTGATTCTCTAATGAAAAATTAATTTATAAATCTATTATAAATTGAGTACTCAAACTGTTTAAGTCCTGAATCAATACACAAAGAAATCATCTTTCTAGCTTCCCATTGGAAGGAATGGATTCCATATCTGTAAGCTACATTCCCAGCTACTCATCTCATCAGGCTCCCAAGATACAAGTATTTCGATCTGTTTATAAAACAAACCTTTAACAAGTATGTCAAAGAAAATAATGTTATAAATAGGAGTATATAACTACTCAGGATTAAGATTGATTTACATATGATCATCTAGTGACATTATTTGAACTCTCAACAGTTAACGGAATTTATGTTAAATTCAAATTATGTCTGGTCCAGTCCTATATAATCGAATTATATAAAGTACCTCCATTGTGATGTCAACACATCAATAGTCTGGATAAGACTATTACATTCTCAATGTTAATGGACCGTACTAATAATATTTAATTAAAGATCTCAAATTTTAATTAATTATTATGGATTATATTTAGTTTATTAACCATAAATTTAGTCATCATGTATATAACACTTATATACTAAATTTGTGGTCACATATATAAACTAGGAATTTTCTTATATTTAAAGACATACCAATTACGCACAAATTCAAATAGAAAAATGTCATTTTATTAATTCAGCAAATATCCAAAATATACATGCTTTTAGGGCATAAACCCTAACAATCTCCCACTTGCCCTAAAGTAGGTGAGACATGTCTCTCAATCCTAAACCCTACAGGTGACTCTCGAAAGTCTTCGCTGGAAGCGTTTTTGTAAAAGGATCAGCAATGTTGTTTTTGGATGCTATCTTCATAACGGCCACGTCTCCTCGATGTACTATCTCTCTAATCAGATGATACTTCCTCTCTATATGCTTTCCTCTCTTGTGACTTCTTGGTTCTTTTGAATTCGCCACCGCTCTACTGTTGTCGCAGTATAAAGTCAATGGCTTATCCATAATTGGAACAACTTCCAAATTAGTAAAGAACTTTCTGAGCCAAACTACTTCTTTAGCTGCTTCACAAGCTGCTATGTATTCTGCTTCCACAGTAGAATCTGTAGTGCTGGATTGTTTAATACTTCTCCAGACAACGGCTCCACCACCAAGAGTGAACACTGACCCAGACGTCGACTTTTGAGTATCTTTGTCTGATTAAAAATCAGAATTAGTGTAACCAGTAGGAATCAAGTCCTGACTAGAATAAACCAGCATATAATTTCTCATTCTCCTAAAATACTTGAGAATATGCTTTACCGCTATCCAGTGGTCTAATCCTGGATTTGATTGAAAACGACTGACTATTCCTACTGCGTAGCATATGTCGAGCCTAGTACACAACATGGCGTACATAAGGCTGCCAACTGCAGATGCATAAGGAACCCGTCTCATATCCTCTTCCTCTTGAGGTGTCTTGGGACATTGCTCTTTAGAAAGGATAACTCCATGTCGAGAAGGTAACTGTCCTTGCTTGGAGTTTTGCATCGAAAAACGAATGAGCACTTTATCAATATAAGATGCTTGAGACAGTACCAAAAGTCTGTTCTTGCGATCTCGAATAATCTAGATCCCAAGTACATAACTTGCTTCTCCCAAATCTTTCATTTGGAATTGCTCGGCTAGCCACTTCTTTATATTAGATAATATTTCTACATCATTTCTAATGAGCAAAATATCATCTACATAAAGAACTAGGAAGACCACTTTCTTGTCTTTGATGTACTTGTATACATAAGGTTCATCAACATTTTGATTGAAACCATAAGACTTTATCGTCTCATCAAATCTTAGATTCCATGATCTAGAAGCTTGCTTAAGTCCATAAAAGGACCTAAGTAGCTTGCAGACTTTCCGCTCTTGGCCTTTAGCTACAAAACCTTCTGGTTGCACCATATAGATGCTTTCTTCAAGATAGCCATTCAAAAAAGTTGTCTTGACACCATTTGCCATATTTCATAGTCTAAACATACATCAATAGATAAGAGGATACGTATAGATTTAAGCATGGCTACTGACGAGAAAGTTTCTTCATAATCAACTCCCTCTTTTTGGGTATAACCCTTTGCCACTAACTTAGTCTTGAACGTTTTAACTTTTCCATCTACACCTCTTTTTCTTTTATAGATTCATTTACATCCAATGGGCCTGACATTTTCAGGTGGATCTACAAGTTCCTAGATAGAATTAGATTACATGGATTCCATTTCTTGGTTCATAGCCTCTTGCCATTTTTCCTTATCAGAATCTTCCATTGCATGCTTGTATGTCAATAGGTCATCTTGGCTACTATCGGAAACAGCAACATGTGCTTCTCCAACTTCCCTGTCGTGAGCAGGTAGTCTAATAACCCTCCCACTACGTCGAGTTGCCAAGGTATTCTGATCTGGAATAGTGGTCTCATAATTTTGTCGTTCAATAACTTTTGTTGGTTGTGGTCTGATCTGATCAGAAAATAATTCCTCTAGTACAACTTTACTTCGAGGTTTGAAATCTGTCATATAGTCATTTTCAAGAAAAGTGGCATTTATCGATACAAATACCTTTTTCTCTTGAGGACTATAAAACAAACCTGCTCTTGTGCCTTTTGGATAACTTACAAATAAACAAACCTCTGTACGTGGTTCTAGCTTCCCAGTCTTTCCTTTCAGTATATGTGCTGGGTACCCCCATATGCGGATGTGACGTAAACTAGGTTTGTGCCCATTCCACAACTCTAAAGGTGTCTTTTGGATAGACTTGGAAGGTACTATATTTAAAATGTAAATAGCGGTTTGAAGTGCATAACCCCAGAATGAGATTGGTAGGGAAGAGTAGCTCATCATTGATCTAACCATATCAAGCAACGGTCGGTTTCTCTTTTCTGCAATACCATTCTGTTGTGGTGTTCCAGGTATTGTGAGTTGGGATAAGATGCCATTCTCCAGCAAGTGATCCTTGAATTCATTATCAAGGTATTTACCTCCTCGATCTGATCGAAGAGTTTTTAATGACTTACCTAATTGCTTTTCAGCTTCTGCTGTGAATTTTTTGAACTTTTCAAAGGTTTTAAATTTTCTTTGCATTAGGTAAACGTATCCATATCATGAATAATCGTCAATAAATGTGACAAAGTATTCGTTACCACCTCTTGCTTGTACATTTAATGGACCACATACATCGCTATGCACAAGCTCAAGCGGTTCTTTCGCCCTTTCGCCCTTTGCTGAGAAAGGTCTCTTAGTCATTTTCCCTTCTAAACAAGATTCACAAACTAGTAGAGTTCCAGCTTTTAGCTCTCTTAAAGGACCATCCTTTACAAGTTTGTTTATTCTATCTAGATTGATACGCCCTAATCTAAGGTGCCAAAGTTATGTATCATCGTCATGAGAAACTTTTTGCTTTTTAGGTTTGGGATGTTCTACTTTAAACATTTTGGTATAAAGCAATGGTTGTTCGTACGGCCTTAGCATGTAAAGTCCGTTCTCCATTTTTGCAGAACAAATATTTAAACCATTTCTAGAAATAATAATCTCATTATTAAGAAAAGAAACACCAAACATTTGTTCAAATAATCTTGACATAGAAATAAAATTCCTACGAAAACCGGGAATAAAATAAACATTGTTCAATAATAAAAATTTATTCCTAAAATGAAGACGGACGACTTCCACTGCTTTTGCTGAAACTTTGGCTCCATTGCCTATTCTCATCGTGAATTCCCCGTCGGCAAGTTCCCTTGAAGAACTAAGCATTTGAAAAGAAGAACAAACATGATTAGTGGCTCCTGAATCAACTATCCAGGGAGATATATCAAATAAACCTTCTTCCACTAAACAAGCTTCTAAAACAAGTAAATCATATTTACCTTTCTTCTTCTCTTTCAATTCAGAGAGATACTT
>JXTC01000127.1:12352-28597 GCA_002914845.1 Trema orientale
AGAGTCTATTCGTAATTAATGCAAAACTGATTGTCATATATAGTGAAGGTCAACTATCTTTTAGTAAGTGTCTATTCATAGTTAATATTGTACTATTTACATTATGGATCACCTACCTTCAGTAAGCATGGCTTTTAAATAAGAGCTAAAGTAAATTAATATAAAATTTCTATATATATATATGTTCTTGTTTGTCTGTAACATATGGTTAAGAAAAGATGTATTGTTGATTTATAAATAAATTAATATTAAAGTAAAACTTGTTAGGATGCTAGCAGCTATTATATTACATCGCAAGTTAAGGTAATATAAGCTAATTAGTACTAAATTTTATAGTATATGTAATTTTAGGCTTTGACCAGATTTATTTTCTTTACGATTATTACTTGAAGGATTATGGACTATATGATGTTTAATGAAATTATGAGGAGGACGTTACTATAAATAAAATAAACTAAGGTTACAGGCATGTATAAGCTAGTTTAATTGTTTCTAATTGATTCTAATAAGGATGTTTAAATTATTCGAAATATTATTTTTAATAATGACGGCATATTGTTTTATGTGCATTATTTTGATGTCTATATTGAACAAACTTAATGTTATTTTCTTAGAGTTAATAAAGAGTATGGTTAGAGGAAACTTGGATTATCTGTTTACTAAAGATAGAACATGATGTATAATGACTTAGATTCTTGTTATACAATCTAATTATGTAAATATATTTGTGATACTTTTGAAAATGATTTAATAAGATAAAGAATTAAATAGAAATTAAATGATATGATTAGGACTTAAGCACATCAAGCTTCTTGGAGAGGGAAATCTCTGCCTTTCACTTCCTTTTAATTTCTTGGATACAAGGTAAGTAGAAATTCCACTCTAGCATCATAAGAACATATGTATATGATTGTATATGTGAAAGGTGGTATATTTGTGACATTGAGCTTGATATATCTTAAAAATGTTCATAGCATTTTCATAAGGCATGTAATATTTTCATGCACAAAATAATTATTTACAGGTAATGATTTTAATAAAGAGTCTTTACCCTAGACGTTGTTTATTTTAAAGAAGGGTATGGTTCTTATCTTGCTGATCTAGTAGGTAGAGGTGGTGAAATCCCTTGAGGTTAAGTCCAAGACAGGGTAAGCCAAACAAGAGGGAGGTCAAATCCCTTGAGGTTAATTACAAGACAGGGTAAGCCTCAAATGATATACTTATTAAGAGGATGCCTGCTATGTCACTGAGTTAGGAACTATATCAAGGAGGGGGCCCAAATATGTTTTAAATGTTAATGTTTTCCAAGACAATTAAGGGTACAAAGACTAAATGAGTTTCATGTGGAAAATGTTCATAAGCATGCATGGATTTCCATTTACTGGGCTATTGCTCATTTAGTTCTTGTGATGCAGATGATTAGGATGTCAGACGAGGTTGGCTGAGCTATTCTACTCCAATGCGGTTCATATGCCAGTTTTGAAGAAGAAAGAGTTTTTGAAAACTTCCATATATTTTTGATATATATATGTATGTAGTTGACCTTGTGGGAGTTTTCAAAAGAAGTAAAATGACGTTTTGTATTGTACTGGTTGTAAATATTTCTGTAATTTAAAAGAAAGGGATGTATCACGAAAGTGTTTTTCAGAACTAAATAGAAAGTTTAAATTTTTCCTCTACTTTCCGCTTTTCCAATATTAATGAAAGTGAGTTAGCATTACTTAGCTTTCCTACGTATAAGTGAGCGTATTTATACATAGTATAGCTAGGGGGTGTTACAGTGTTGGTATCAGAGCAGAGGTTAAAACGTTTCTGTAGACAACAAGAAAAAGGCATATGAACAGGTATTGGAACGGTGACTCGGCCAACTGGTATGTTTATTTATCTTTGTGCTTAAATTCTCTATTTGTGCATGAATAATTGTTACACATGTTTATTATTGGCTGGTGATAAAATAAATTATGGGAAGGGCACTACACAGGATTAATGGCTCCTAAAAGAAAGACTAGAGCTCAACCTGAAGAAGAAAGGCAGCAAGAAGCTCAGAGACCTCGAATTGAGCAAGATTTAGGTCACGTGGTTGAAAATCTGACAAATTTAATTCGAGAACAGGCAAGAATGCATAACGAACAGATGGAACAGATGAGACTCATGTTTGAAAGAAATCAAAACCAGCCACAACCTCCAGTGATTCCTCCAAGACAAGAAAATTCTGAGCCAATCTATGAGAGATTTAGGAAGCAACATCCAATAGATTTTGTTGGTGGAGCTAATCCATATATAGCAGAGGAGTGGATAAAATCCTTAGAAGTGATCTTTGAATATATAAAACTCAATGATGAAGACAGGGTATCATGTGCCATTTATATCCTGAAGATGGGAGCTCGCAACTGGTGGGAGACGATTAGGGTAACGCCAGCTGCTCAGAACCTGACGTGGGATAGCTTTAAAGAGTTATTCTACCATAAATACTTCAACGACACTGCAAGAGCAGCAAAAGTTGAGGAGTTCCTGCATCTGCGACAAGGGAATGGACCGGTAGGGGAGTACATTAGGAAATATGAGGAATTATCTCGGTTTGTTCCATGGATTAGAAATGACAACAAGGAGAAAGTTGAGTACTTCCTGAGGGGTTTAAGGGGAGACATTTCCAGGGATGTAATTATAGCGAGAGTGACAAAATTTAGTGAGGTAATAGACATGGCTCTCAAAGCAGAGCAAGCTCAGCTGAAGATATTGAATGAGAAGAAAGCGGCTTTTGTAGCAAGAAGTGGACAATGGAGACAAGGAGAGCAAAAGAAAAATGAACAAAGACCTGGGAATGCGAAGCGACCCCAAATAGAGCAAGGTGCTACTTCGACCAAACCCACTTGTCCCAAGTGTGGGAAGCCTCATACTGGAGAGTGTTTCAAGGGCACCAATCAGTATTTCAAGTGCCACAAGGAGGGTCACTATTCTAAAGACTGTCCCATGCTTCAACAAGGAAACCAGAAGAAAGTTCAGGGACGAGTATATACCATGAATGCAGAACAGGCAGCCTATGATCCATCAGTAGTAGAAGGTAAGATCTTAATTTCTGGTATTCTTGCTAATGCATTGATAGATTCTGGCGCAACACATTCATTTGCATTTAATGCATTTGTGAGAAAATTGGGTACAACTCCTGAGTGTTCAGAAGTGAATTATAGTGTAACCATTCCATCAGGGGAGGATATCATTTCAAATCAGATTCTAAGGGCTTGCCAGATTTTGATTGATGGGAGAAGTTTGTAGGCTGATTTTGTAGTACTAAATATACAAGACTTTGACGTAATATTGGGTATGGATTGGTTGACAAAGTATCATGCTATTATTGATTGTAATCAGAAGCAAGTTAAGTTTCAGCCACTGGGGGAAGAACCATTTGTGTTCAATGGCATTCCAAGAAATAGAAAGTTACAAGTGATTTCTGCTATGAAAGCTAGGAGAATGTTAAATAAAGGTTGTATTGGGTACCTGGCTAGTGTGGTGGATACTACAGTAGAACAGAAACTAATGCCTGAAGATGTTTCTGTGGTCCAGGAATTTTTAGAGGTGTTTCCAGAAGATTTACCAGGCTTGCCTCCAGACAGAGAAATTGAGTTTGTGATTGATCTTTTACCTGGAACCGGTCCTATTTCGAAAGCACCGTACAGAATGGCCCCAGCTGAATTAAAAGAGTTGAAGGTGCAGTTACAAGATTTGTTAGACAAGGGATTTATACGTCCTAATTATTCACCTTGGGGTGCTCCAGTGCTATTTGTGAAGAAGAAAGATGGTACCACGAGGTTATGCATAGATTATATAGAGCTGAACAAAGTAACTATCAAGAATAAGTATCCATTACCAAGAATTGATGATTTGTTCGATCAACTACAAGGAGCATCGGTATTTTCTAAGATTGACTTGAGATCAGGATACCACCAATTAAAGATTAAGGAAGGGGATGTACAGAAAACGGCATTTCGAACTAGGTATGGTCATTATGAGTTCCTAGTAATGCCTTTTGGGTTAACAAATGCCCCTGCTGCTTTTATGGATCTGATGAACAGAGTTTTCAAAGAGTTTCTTGATAAGTTTGTTATTGTGTTTATTGATGATATCTTAGTATATTCAAAGTCACACGAGGAACATAAAAAACATTTAAGGGTTGTTTTACAGATTTTGAAGGAAAAGAAACTATATGCCAAATTCAAGAAGTGTGAATTTTGGCTGGAACAAGTGACTTTTCTAGGGCATGTTGTATCAAAGGATGGAATTTTGGTGGATCCAGGTATAGTGGAAGCAGTAAGTAACTGGCCTAGACCGACTACTGTGACAGAAGTTAGAAGTTTCCTAGGATTGGCTGGTTATTATCGAAGATTTGTAAAAAGATTTTCAAAGATAGCTACCCCATTAACCATGTTAACGAGGAAGAATACTAAATTCCAATGGTCAGATGCGTGTGAAGATAGTTTTCAGACTTTAAAGCAAAGATTGATTACAGCTCCTGTGCTTACTATACCATCAGGATCTGGAGGATTCATTGTATACAGCGATGCTTCTAAAAATGGCTTGGGTTGTGTGTTGATGCAGAATGGAAAGGTAATAGCTTACGCATCTCGACAACTGAAGGAGTATGAAAAGAAATATCCAACTCATGATTTAGAGCTTGCTGCTGTTGTCTTTGCACTGAAGATTTGGAGACATTACTTATACAGAGAAAAGTGTGAAATATACACAGATCATAAAAGTCTCAAATACTTCTTCACCCAGAAAGAGTTGAATATGAGACAACGGAGATGGTTGGAATTAGTGAAAGACTATGACTGTATGATCAATTATCATCCAGGCAAAGCAAATGTGGTAGCTGATGCTTTGAATACAAAGTCTATTGCTACAGTGTTAGATAAGCAGAAACCAATTTTAAGGGATCCACAAGGAATAGAAAAGGAGATCATTCCTATTAGAGATGTAACAGCCAGATTATCTGCTCTTGTGTTATAACCTACACTCTTAGGAAGAATTAGAGAAAGCCAACTAAAAGATTCATATGTGGCTCGGTTAAAGAAAGAAGTGGAGGAGGGGAAAAGAACAGAATTTTCGATTTCAAAGGATGGAGCCTTGAAGTTTAGAGGAAGATTGTGTGTACCGGATAAGGATGAGATCAAGAAAGACATTTTAACAGAAGCTCATTGCACTCCTTATTCCATTCATCCAGGAAGCACTAAGATGTATCGAGATCTGAAGCAGCATTATTGGTGGCCGAACATGAAGAAGAATGTGGCAGAATTTNTTGTTAGACTTCATGGGGTACCTGTGTCAATTATTTCTGATAGAGATCCTAAGTTCACTTCTATTTTCTGGAAAAGTCTGCATGCTGCTCTGGGAGTTTATTGTTCGAAACTTACCTACTACCTCAAGGTACCAAATAAAGAGTATTTGGTGGTCTAGAACTCATTTCGTTGTATCTAGCACCTTGTTTTCCCAAAAGGAAATTTTCGGTCAATTTTGGTCATTCCCTTCAGAGAGAATTCAAAACATGGAGTTCGTTGCTCGAAACTTACCTACTACCTGATGGTACCAAATAAAAGAGTATTTGGTGGTCTAGAACCCATTTCGTAGTATCTAGCACCTTGGTTTCTCAAATGGTAATTTTCGGTCCATTTTGGTCATTCTCTTTGGATAGAGTTCAAAACAAGGAGTTTATTGCTCGAAACTTACCTACTACCTCAAGGTACCAAATAAACGGTATTCGGTGGTCTGGAACCCATTTCGTTATATCTAGCACCTTGTGTTCCTAAATGGCAAACTTCGGTCAATTTTGGTTGTTCCCTTTTGAGAGAGTTCAAAACAAGGAGTTTGTTGCTCGAAACTTACCTACTACCTTGAGGTACCAAATAACGAGTATTTGGTGGTCTAGAACTCATTTCGTTGTATCTGGCACCTTGTTTTCCGAAATGGTAATTTTCGGTCAATTTTGGTCATTATCTTTGTAAACAGTTCAAAACAAGTAGTTTATTGCTCGAAACGTACCAACTACCTCAAGGTACCAAATAAAAAGTATTTGGTGATCTAGAACTCATTTCGTTGTATCTAGCACCTTGTTTTCCCAAATGAAAATTTTCGGTCTGTTTTGGTCATTCCCTATGGAGAGAGTTCAAAACAAGGAGTTTATTGCTCGAAACTTACCTACTACCTCAAAGTACCAAATAATGAGTATTTGGTGGTCTAGAACCCATTTCATTGTATCTAGCACCTTGCTTTCCCAAATGGCAATTTTCGCTCAATTTTGGTTAACCCCTTTTAAGAGAATTCAAAACAAGGAGTTTGTTGTTCGAAACTTACCTACTACCTCAGGGTACCAAATAAAGAGTATTTGGTGGTTTAGAACCCATTTCGTTATACCTAGCACCTTGTTTTCCCAAATGGCAATTTTCGGCCAATTTTGGTCTTTTCCTGTAGAGAGAATTCAAAAAAAGGAGTTTGTTGCTCGAAACCTACCTACTAACTCAAGGTGCCAAATAAAGAGTATTTGGTGGTTTAGAACCCATTTCGTTGTATCCAGCACCTTGTTCTCCCAAATAGTAATTTTTGGTCGATTTTGGTCATTCTCTTTGGAGATAGTTCAAAACAAGGAGTTTGTTGCTCGAAACTAACCTACTACCTCAAGGTACCAATTAAAAAGTATTTGGTGGTCTAGAACCCATTTCATTGTGCCTAGCACCTCGTTTTCCCAAATGGCAGTTTTCGGTCGATTTTGGTCAATCCTTCTAGAGAGAATTCAAAACAAGGAGTTTGTTGCTCGAAACTAACCTGCTTGCTCAAGGCACCAAATAAAGAGTATTTGGTGGTCTAGAACTCATTTCGTTGTATCTAGCACCTTGTTTTCCCAGATAGCAATTTTCGGTCAATTTTGGTCAGTCCCTTTAGAGAGAATTCGAAAAAAGGAGTTTGATGCTCGAAACTTACCTACTACCTCAAGGTACCAAATAAGGAATATTTGGTGGTTCAAAACGCATTTCGTTGTATTTAGCACCTTGTTTTCCTAAATGATAATTTTCGGTCAATTTAGGTAATTCTTTTTGTAAACAGTTCAAAACAAGGAGTTTATTGCTCGAAACTTATCTACTGTCTCAGGTTACCAAATAATGAGTATTCGGTGGTCGAGAACCCATTTCATTGTATCTAGCACCTTGTTTTCCCGGATGGCAATTTTCAGTCAATTTTGGCCATTCTCTTTGGAGAGAGTTCAAAACAAGGAGTTCGTTGCTCGAAACATACCTACTACCTCAAGGTACCAAATAAAGAGTATTTGGTGGTCTAGAACCCATTTCATTGGATCTAGCACCTTATTCTCCCAAATGGCAATTTTCGGTCAATTTTGGTCATTCACTTTGGAGAGAGTTCAAAATAAGGAGTTTGTTACTCGAAACTTACCTACTACCTCACGGTACCAAATAAAGAGTATTTAGTGGTCTAGAACCCATTTCGTTGTAACTAGCACCTTATTCTCCCAAATGGCAATTTTCGGTCAATTTTGGTCATTCTATTTTGGAGAGAGTTCAAAACATGGAGTTTGTTGCTCGAAACTTACCTACTACCTCAAGGTACCAAATAAAGAGTATTTGATGGTCTAGAACCCATTTCGTTCGATCTAGCACCTTGTTCTCCCAAATGGCAATTTCCGGTCAATTTTGGTCATTCACTTTGGAGAGAGTTCAAAACAAGGAATTTGTTACTCAAAACTTACCTACCAACTCAAGGTACCAAATAATGTGTATTTGGTGGTCTAGAACTCATTTCGTTGTATCTAGCACCTTGTTTTCCCAAATGTCAATTTTCGGTCAATTTTGGTCATTCTCCTTGGAGAGAGTTCAAAACAAGGAGTTTGTTGCTTAAAACTTACCTACTACCTCAAGGTAGCAAATAATGAGTATTTGGTGGTCTAGAACTCATTTTATTGCATCTAGCACCTGGTTTTCCCAAATGGCAATTTTCGGTCAATTTTTGCCGTTCTCTTTGTAGAGAGTTCAAAACAAGGAGTTTATTGCTCGAAACTTAACTACTACCTCAAGGTACCAAATAAAGGGTATTTGGTGATCTAGAACCCATTTCGTTGTATCTAGCACCCTGTTTTAACAAATGGCAATTTTCAGTCACTTTTGGTCATTCTCTTTGGAGAGAGATCAAAACAAGGAGTACGTTGGTTGAAAGTTGCCTACTACCTCGAGGTAGCAAATAATGAGTATTTGGTGGTCTAGAACTCATTTCATTTTATCTAGCACCCTGTTTTCCCAAATAGTAATTTTCGGACGATTTTGGTCATTCTCTTTGTAAACAGTTCAAAACAAGGAGTTTAATGCTCGAAACTTACCTACTACCTCAAGGTACCAAATAATGAGTATTCGGTGGTCTAGAACCCATTTCGTTGTATCTAGCACCTTGTTTTCCAAAATGACAATTTTCGATCAATTTTGGTCATTCCCTTTAGAGAGAATTCAAAACATGGAGTTTGTTGCTCGAAACCAGCCTACTACCTCAAGGTACCAAATAAAGAGTATTTGGTGGTCTAGAACCCATTTCGTTGTATCTGGCACCTTGTTCTCCCAAATGGCAATTTTCGGTCAATTTTGGTCATTCTCTTTGTAGAGAGTTCAAAACAAGGAGTTTATTGCTCGAAACTTACCTACTACCTCAAGGTACCAAATAAAGAGTATTTGGTGGTCTAGAACCGATTTTGTTGTATCTGGCACCTTGTTCTCCCAAATGGCAATTTTCGGTCAATTTTGGTCATTCTCTTTGTAGTGAGTTCAAAATAAGGAGTTTATTGCTCGAAACTTACCTACTACCTCAACGTACCAAATAAAGGGTATTTGGTGGTCTAGAACCCATTTCGTTGTATCTAGCACCTTGTTTTCCCAAATGGCAATTTTCGGCAAATTTTGGTCTTTCCCTTTAATGAGAATTCAAAACCAGGAGTTTGTTACTCGAAACCTACCTACTACCTCGAGGTACCAAATATAAGGTATTTGGTGGTCTAGAACTCATTTCATTGTATCTAGCACCTTGTTTTCCCAAATGGCAATTTTCGATAAATTTTGGTCATTCTCCTTTGAGAGTGTTCAAAACAAGGAGTTTGTTGCACGTAACTTATCTACTAACTCAATGTAGCAAATAAAGAGTATTTGGTGGTGTAGAACCCATTTCGTTATATCGAGCACCTTGTTTTCCCAAATGGCAATTTTCGGCAAATTTTGGTCATTCCCTTTAGAGAGAATTCAAAACAAGGAGTTTGTTGCTCGAAACCTACCTACTACCTCAGGGTACCAAATAATGGGTATTTGGTGGTCTAGAACCCATTTCGTTGTATCTAGCACCTTGTTTTCCCAAATGGCAATTTTTGGTCAAGTTTGGTCATTCTCCTTGGGGAGAGTTCAAAACAAGGAGTTTGTTGCTCGAAACTTACCTACTACCTTAAGGTACCAAATAAAGAGTATTTGGTGGTCTAGAACCGATTTTATTGTATCTGGCACCCTGCTCTCCCAAATGGCAATTTTCGGTCAATTTTGGTCATTCTCTTTGGAGATAGTTCAAAACATGGAGTTTGTTGCCCAAAACTTTCCGACAAACTCAAGGTACCAAATAAGGAGTATTTGGTGGTCTAGAACCAATTTCGTTGTATCTAGCACCTTGTTCTCCCAAATGGCAATTTTCGGTCAATTTTGGTCATTCTCTTTGGAGAGAGTTCCAAAGAAGGAGTTTGTTGCTCGAAACTTACCTAGAACCA
Source organism: Trema orientale (assembly GCA_002914845.1). NCBI lineage: Eukaryota > Viridiplantae > Streptophyta > Magnoliopsida > Rosales > Cannabaceae > Trema > Trema orientale. The sequence continues at coordinate 22,140 of JXTC01000127.1, forward strand.
CAAGGTAGCAAATAAAGAGTATATGGTGGTCTAGAACTCATTTCGTTGTATCTAGCGCCTTGTTTTCCCAAATGGCAATTTTCGGTCAATTTTGGTCATTCTCTTTGCAGATAGTTCAAAACATGGAGTTTATTGCTCGAAACTTACCTACTACCTCAAGGTACCATGTAAAGAGTATTTGATGGTCTAGAACTTATTTCGTTGTATCTAGAATCTTGTTTTCCCAAATGGCAATTTTCGGTCAATTTTGGTCATTCTCTTTGTAGAGAGTTCAAAACAAGGAGTTTGTTGCTCGAAACTTACCTACTACCTCAAGGTACCAAATAATGAGTATTTAGGGGTCTCGAATACATTTCGTTGTATCTAGCACATTGTTTTCCTAAATTGCAATTTTCGGTCAATTTTGGTCATTCTCTTTGGAGAGAATTCAAAACAAGGAGTTTGTTGCTCGAAACTTACCTACTACCTCAAGGTACCAAATAAAGAGTATTCGGTGGTTTAGAACCCATTTCGTTGTATCTAGCACCTTGTTTTCCCAAAGGGCAATTTTCGGTCAATTTTGGCCATTCTCTTTGTAGAGAGTTCAAAACAGGGAGTTTGTTGCTCGAAACTTACCTACTATCTCAAGGTACCAAATAAAGAGTATTTGTTAGTCTAGAACCCATTTCATTGTATCTAGCACCTTATTTTCCCATATGGCAATTTTCGGTCAATTTTGGTCATTCTCTTTGGAGAGAGTTCAAAACAAGAAGTTTGTTGGTCGAAACCTACCTACTGCGTCAAGGTACCAAATAAAGAGTATTTGATGGTCTAGAACTGATGCAAATGAAGGTACGGTTACAAAGGAGCCAATTTAAGTTCCAATTGGACCGATTACAAGAGCTCGAGCTAAAACAATCAAGGAGTCTCTAATGGGCTGATTCGAAGCCTTTAGACTGAGATAAATTCTAGGAGGCCTAACAATAATGTTACACATGGTCCACAAGGTTGTATTTCCATTAATCAAGCTTTGGAATAATCTAGAAAAGACTTTCAAAAGTGGATTGCTCAAGGGGTGCATGAATTACATGCTATTTTCCTAATTTGGGTAACTTACTCGATTTTGACTCGTCATGGAGAATAGCTCATAGCAACTAAATAAATTATCTTTCTTGTTTATTTATTAAGTTTTATTATTGAGTAGTAAAGCTTGCATGCCAATTAAGAAACTTTCCTTTTTTATTGTGTGTTAGGTGCATTTCAGGGTAACTGTAGGAAATCAATTTTTAGAATTGAATTAGGTTATTTTAGTTTCTTTTTCTTGTTTTGGGAAGCTTCTTAGGGGTTTTAGAGTATCCAATTTTCGTGGCTATTCCTATATATATTGTATAATTTTCATTCAATAATAGAAGATTACAATTCATTAAAATTGAGAGTAATTTCTCTTTAGTTCTTTGAGAACTTATTCGAACTTATCAGATTTCTCTGTGGCGTTCATCCCCTGACTTATCAATCGAGTTTTCCATCTTTGATTGTGGCGTCTCCCTTTATACCAAGGTTCACATCTCTTTATAGGTGTTGGGTCGAGGTTTCCTATCCGAATCTGATTGTAGAACGGTCCAAGGCATCATCCTTGTTTCGGGTTTCATCACAGGTTGGCGAGGTTCGTATCATTTAGTATCAAGAGCCGGATTCTAGTCTCAGGTTTATTCTATCCTTTATTTTTTTCTTCTTAGTCATACCAGCCCTTAGTTCTTTCTTCTTTGTTTCATTTAAATCGTCCAAAAAAAAAGAAAAAAAAAACAGCCTATTCGTGTTATAGCCGAAGTCAGATTCTTCTTTATTACTTTTGAATCCGAATTTAGCTTTGTGTTGCTTTTGAGTTTTTCAGTGAAAAGTTAGGTTCTCAAAAAAAAAGAAAAGAGAGAGAATAGAAGGAAGAAGCGGATTCACAAAAAAAAAAAAAAAAAGAAGAGGAAGAAGAATCAAGAAATTTCTAGCTGAATTAAAGGTTTTTGATAGTGCTTCAGTAAAACGGTCGTAAGTTTTGATCCGGTTATCGAAACGACGCATATTATATACCAAATCGAAGCTTATTCTGAGCTCTATGTCCCGCAATGGACTACATAATGTTCACACCAGTTTTCAAGCCCAAATTCTATCGTTTTCATCACTTTCTGAGCCTTCAAAGTTTTGTGTGCGTTTTTCTCTTGTTTCTTTGTTTCGTGTAGTCTTTCAAAGTTTTGCTTATGACTTTGAACCTAGGGTCTTCTTCTTCTTTAATTGTAGAGAGAATTCAAAACAAGGAGTTTGTTGCTCGAAACTTACCTACTACCTCAAGGTATCAAATACAGAGTATTTGGTGGTCTTGAACTAATTTCGTTGTATCTAGCACCTTATTTTCCCAAATATTAATTTACAGTCAATTTTGGTCATTCTATTTGGAGAGAGTTCAAAACAAGGTGTTTACTGCTCGAAACATACCTACTACCTCAAGGTACCAAATAATGAGTATTTTGTGGTCTATAACTCATTTCGTAGTCTCTAGCACCTTGTTTTCCCTAACGGTAATTTTCAGACAATTTTGGTCATTCCTTGTTGAGAGAGTTCAAAACAAGGAGTTTATTGCTCGAAACTTACCTACTACCCCAAGGTACCAAATAAAGCGTATTTGGTGGTCTAGAGCTCATTTCGGTGTATCAAGCACCTTTTTTTCCCAAATGGAATTTTTTGGTCAATTTTTGACATTCCCTTTAGAGAAAATTCAAAACAAGGAGTTTGTTGCTCGAAACTTACCGACTACCTCAACGTACCGAATAAAGAGTATTCGGTGGTTTAGAACCCATTTCGTTGTATCAAGCACCTTGTTTTCCCAAATGGCAATTTTCGGCCAATTTTGATCATTCCCTTTTGAGAGAATTCGAAACAAGGAGTTTTTTCCTCGAAACTTACCGACTACCCCAAGGTACCAAACAAAGAGTATTTGGTGGTCTAGAACCCATTTCGTTGTATCTTGCACCTTGTTTTCCCAAAATGCCAATTTTCGGTCAATTTTGATCATTCTCTTTGGAAAGAGTTTAAAATAAGGAGTTTATTGCTTGAAACTTACCTACTATCTCAAGGTACCAAATAAAGAGTACTTGACGGTTTAGAACCCATTTTTTTGAATCTATCACCTTGTTTTCCCAAATGGCAATTTTCGGTCAATTTTGGTCATTCTCTTTGGAGAGAGTTCAAAACAAGGAGTTTATTGCTCGAAACTTACCTACTACCTCAAGGTACCAAATAAAGAGTATTTGGTAGTCTAGAACCCATTTCGTTGTATGTAGCACCTTGTTTTCCCGAATGGCAATTTTTGGTTGATTTTGGTCATTCTCTTTGTAGAGAGTTCGAAACAAGGGGTTTATTGCTCGAAACTTACCTACTACCTCAAGGTACCAAGTAATGAGTATTCGGTGGTCTAGAACCCATTTCGTTGTATCTAGCACCTTGTTTTCCGAAATGGCAATTTTCGGTCAATTTTGGTCATTCTCTTTGTAAACAGTTCAAAACAAGGAGTTTATAACTCGAAACTTACCTACTGGCTCAAGTTACCAAATAATGAGTATTTGGTAGTCTAGAACCCATTTCGTTGTATCTAGTACCTTGTTTTCCTTAAAGGCAATTTTCTGTCAATTTTGGTCGTTCTCTTTGGAGAGAGTTCAAAACAAGGAGTTTGTTGCTCGAAACTTACCTACTACCCCAATGTACCAAATAATGAGTATTTGGTTGTCTAGAACTCATTTCGTGGTATCTAGCACCTTGTTTTCCGAAATGGCAATTTTCGGTCAATTTTGGTAATTCTTTTTGTAGACAGTTCAAAACAAGGAGTTTATTGCTCGAAACCAACCAACTACCTCAAGGTACCAAATAAAGAGTATTTGGTGGTCTAGAACCCATTTCGTTGTATGTGGCACCTTGTTTTTTCAAATGGCAATTTTCGGTCAACTTTGGACATTCTCTTTGTAGAGAGTTCAAAACAAGGGGTTTATCGCTCGAAACTTACCTACTACCTTAGGGTACCAAACAATGAGTATTTGGTGGTCTAGAACTCATTTCGTTGTATCTAGCACCTTGTTTTCCCTAACGGCAATTTTCGGTCAATTTTGGTCATTCCCTTTTGAGAGAGTTTAAAACAACGACTTTATTGCTCGAAACTTACCTACTACCTCAAGGTACCAATAATGAGTATTTGGCAGTCTAGAACTCATTTCGATGTATCTAGCACCTTGTTCTCCCAAATGGCAATTTTCGGTCAATTTTTGACATTCCCTTTAGAGAAAATTCGAAATAAGGAGTTTGTAGCTCAAAACTTACCGACTACCTCAACGTACCGAATAAAGAGTATTCGGTGGTCTTGAACCCATTTTGTTGTATCTAGCACCTTGTTTTCCTAAATGGCAATTTTCGGTTAATTTTGGTCATTCCCTTTTGAGAGAATTCAAAACATGGAGTTTGTTCCTCGAAAATTACCGACTACCTCAAGGTACCAAATAAAGAGTATTTGGTGGTCTAGAACCCATTTCGTTCTATCTAGCACCATGTTTTCCCAAAATGGCAATTTTTGGTCAATTTTGGTCATTCTCTTTGGAAAGAGTTCAAAACTAGAAGTTTGTTGCACGAAACTTACCTACTATCTCAAGGAAGAGTATTTCATGGTCTGGAACCCTTTTTTTTGTATCTAGCACCTTGTCTTTCCAAATGGCAATTTTCGGTCCATTTTGGCCATTCTCTTTGGAGAGAGTTCAAAACAAGGAGTACATTGCTCGAAAGTCACCTACTATCTCAAGGTACCAAATAAGGTGTATTTGGTGGTCTAGAACTCGTTTCGATGTGTCTAGCGTCTTGTTTTCCCAAATGGCAATTTTCGGTCAATTTTGGTCATTCTCTATGGAGAGAGTTCAAAACAAGGAGTTTGTTGCTCGAAACTTACCTACTACCTCAAGGTACCAAATAAAGAGTATTTGGTGGTCTAGAAGTCATTTCGGTGTATCTAGCACCTTGTTTTCCCAAATGGCAATTTTCGGTCAATTTTGGTCATTCTCTTTGTAGAGAGTTCGCAACAAGGAGTTTGTTGCTCGAAACCGACCTACTTCCTCAAGGTACCAAATAAAGAGTATTTGGAGGTCCAGAACCCATTTCGGTGTATCTAGCACCTTGTTTTCCCAAATGGCAGTTTTCGGTCAATTTTGGTCATTCTCTTTGGCGAGAGTTCAAAACAAGGAGTTTGTTGCTCGAACCTTACCTACTATCTCAAGGTACCAAATAAAGAGTATTTGATGGCCTAGAATCCATTTTTTTGTATGTAGCACCTTGTTTTCCCAAATGGCAATTTTTGGTCGATTTTGGTCATTCTCATTGGAGAGAGTTCAAAACAAGGAGTTTGTTGCTCGAAACTTACCTACTTCCTTAAGGCACCAAATAAAGAGTATTTGGTGGTCTAAAACTCATTTCGACGTATCTAGCACCTTGTTTTCCCGAATGGCAATTTTCAGTCAATTTTGGTCATTCTCTTTGGAGAGAGTTCAAAACAGGGAGTTTGTTGCTCGAAACTTACCTACTACCTTAAGGTACCAGATAAAGAGTATTTTGTAGTCTAGAAGTCATTTCGATGTATCTAGCACCTTGTTTTTCCAAATAGTAATTTTCGGTCAATTTTGGTCATTCTCTTTGTAGAGAGTTCAAAACAAGGAGTTTGTTGCTCGAAACTGACCTACTTCCCCAATGTACTAAATAAAGAGTATTTGGAGGTCTAGAACCCATTTCAGTGTATCTAGTACCTTGTTTTCCCAAACGGCAATTTTCGGTCAATTTTGGTCATTCTCTTTGGAGAGAGTTCAAAACAAGGAGTTTGTTTCTCGAACCTTACCAACTATCTCAAGGTACCAAATAAAGAGTATTTGATGGCCTAGAACCCATTTTTTTGTATGTAACACCTTGTTTTCCCAAATGACAATTTTCGGTCAATTTTGGTCATTCTCTTTGGAGAGAGTTCAAAACAAGGAGTTTGTTGCTTGAAACTTACCAACTATCTCAAGGTACCAAATAAAGACTATTTGGTGGTCTAGAACCCATTTCGTTGTATGTAGCCCCTTGTTTTCCCAAATGACAATTTTTGGTCAATTTTGGTCTTTCCTTTTAGAGAGAATTCAAAACAAAGAGTTTGTTGCTCGAAACTGTAACGCCCCCTTCGCCTAACCCTATGACTACGCAGGTCAAACTTGGGAGTGTTACTCTTTCTTAAACCATACTTTTATATTTTGCAAAAAGTGGGTCAAATTTAAACTTTTCAAGCTCTAAAACAACTGCGTGGCATTACTTGTTAAAAGTGTATTTACAAAATATACAACCGAAAACTCCTTATCAGTTTATCTTGCCACCAGCAGTAATATTTACAACACACCAGAATAACAAAATACAAAGAAAACATCGCCCACAAG
>JXTC01000127.1:63679-76209 GCA_002914845.1 Trema orientale
ATGAAAGTGGTACTAATAACTTCTAGATGCCTAATATGCAACTAGAACATGTTTATTATTGGCTTAGTATGCATGTGAGAATCTTGGGTACCACATAACAAGTCAAAGCTGAATATCAAAGACCTTCTGGAAAATTAAAGCCTTTGAACATACCCCAATGAAAATGGGAAGAGATTGCTATGGATCTTGTTGTTGGATTTCCTAAGACTAATAAGAGACATGATGCTATTTGGGTGATTGTAGATAGATATTCCAAGTCAGCCCATTTCCTTTAGAATAGAATAACTAATAGCTTAGACCAGTTTACTCGGTTATATGTTCAGTAGGGTAAATTTCTAATGGTACCAAATAAAGATATTTGTTGGTCAAGAACCCAATTCATTGTATCTAGCACTAGGTTTTCCTAATTTGCAATTTTCGGTCTATTTTGGTCATTCCCTTTGGAGAGAATTCAAAACAAGTAGCCTGTATCCCAAAAATTACCTTATATCTAAAGGTACCAAATAAAGAGTATTGGTTGGTCCAGAACTTAATTCGTTTTATCTAGCACCAGGTTTTCCCAATTTGTAATTTTTGGTCAATTTTCGTCATTCTCCTTAGAGATAATTAAAAACAAGGAGTTTGTATCCCGAAACTTACCTTATTTCTAAAGTTACTAAATAAGGAGTATTTGCTAGTCTAGAACTTAATTCGTTGTATCTCGCGCTAAATTTTCCCAATTGGTAATTTACAGTCAATTTTGGTTGTTCTCTATGGAGAGAGTTCGAAACAAGGAGTTTGTTACCCGAAACTTACCTAATTTCTAAAGGTACTAGGGGGAAAAGTGATGGGAAAAAGTGCTCTGCTAGGGTTTCACATTTTTTCTAGGGTTTCATGTTTTCTTGATGGGATTTCACTTTTCTTGGTCAATCTTGCTGATTTTTGAGTGTTCTTGGTCGCCGATTCTTGGCCTTTCTTAGCCTTCTTGCATTTTTTCTTGGATATTCTTGAAAATCTTATACCATGTCCACCCCATTAGATCGCTACACCTCTGCCTACCTACGCTCAGGTTATTCTTTTAATGATTATCGACTGAAATTTGTTCCCTCTTATGATTCTCAGAATGGTTTGGACTCTTTAAAAGTTGTCCATGGTTATGCCTCTAACCTAGGGCTAGGGTTCGATTTGGCCAAGAGCTCCATGGGTGGTGGCGACAAGGCTTTAAATGATATGACTTCAGATGAGGCTTCATTATGTGTTGTCACTGCTGATAATGCGAATCAAAGGCTTGCGATTGGAGAAGCTTCACGCTCAGGTGGCGTGGGAGTTTTGACAACAAACATGAGGGACTTAATCATGGGAACCCTGATGGTGGTCTAATCACGGGGTCTAGGATTGTGGGTTTCACGTTGAATGATGGTATACCTGTTGTTGCTCATGGGGCTACTTTGGGATCATTAAGGGATGGTTCACATCAGGTTTCTTTGCCTCATGGTATTCTGATACTGTTTCAAATATAGATGCTTTTTTTCAAGTTTCTAGGTTAAATTCGAAGTCTGGCTCTGCTGTTATTTCTAAGGATCCAGTTGGTTCTTTGAAAGATTAGAGGATTCCTATTCCACGACCTGAAATCTTGAAGGCCGGTCTGAATATTTTGCCCCCTTGTGATTCAATTTCAGATCCTTCTTTGGCATATTTGCGTTTAGGTGTGGATGCAGGTCCTACTTTTGCTAATGTGGTAAGTGGTCTTGTTCCCTATGATCAGGTTGGTGCGCAAGGTTTTGCTTCTATTCCGAAGGTTATGCACTCCAATGATTCTCTCATTGCTGCGGAATTGTCTAAACCAACTATCAAAGGCAATTATGTTTGTGTCAAAGTTAACGATCGGGTCCTGCAAAATAGAATGACTCTTTGTCAATTTTCTCTTATTGGAAGAGTCTTTTTGTCTAAAAGGGATATTCCTTGGAAGCTGGCTAATCTGAAGTTTAAATTGCAATCCTTTTGGAAGCTCTCTCTAGTTTGGCATTTAATTTCGCTAGGTAAAGGGTTTTCCCAAATTCTTTTTTCTTCAAAGGAGGAGAAAAATAGAGCTTGGTCTATGGGCTTTTTGAATTTAAAACTTGGAATTTTACGTCTATAACCTTGGTTTCCTAATTTCAACCCAACTACCCAAAACACGACTAACTCTCAAATATGGGTAAGATTTTACGAGCTGCCTTGGGTATATTTGGACCGTCAGATTCTTTCTGATTTAGCTCGAGGACTTGGTATTCCCATCCGTTTCGACGAAATGACACTTAAAAGGGATTTTGGTCACTTTGCACGGATTTTAATTGATATTGACCTCTCCCAGCCACTTTGAGGATGTGGTGGAAGACTTACACCTGATTTCTAACCATATTCAGGCTTTCTACTCAGATTTGTTTGCTGAATCTCATAGTCATGTTAGGGACTATTCCATGGTTCAAGAGGTTATTCCGAATCTTGTTTCTTCTTTGGATAATGCTACGCTTTGTCGGGTTCTTAATGAAGAGGAAATTTGGTTAACAGTTTTTAATATGGATGCATTGAGTGCTTACCGTCCAATTGTTTTGGGAAATTTCCTTTACAAGCCTATTACGAAGATTATTGTGGTTCGTCTTGGTCGTATTTGTTCTCGCATCATTTCTCCAAATCAATTTGGTTTTGTGCCTGGAAGATGTATCAGGGATTGTATTGTTGGTGCATTCGAATGCTATAATTGTTTGGACAAGAATAGCTTCGGGGGTAAATTCGCTATGAAATTGGACATCCAAAAAGCTTTTGATACTCTTCGTTGGGTTTTTTTTAAGCGGTGCTTCTATGTTTCGGTTTTGATAGAACTTTTGTTAATTGGGTGCACAATATTTTCCACCCAGCCCGTCTTTCAATTTTAATCAATAACGTTCCTCATGGTTACTTTGGTTGCTCAAGGGGTGTTCGTCAAGCCGATCCCCTTTCACCCTTACTATTTGCCCTCACTGAATACTGAGTCGTTACTTTGGTCTTTTGCTTCAAAATGGTGCTCTGGTCCCCATGACTTCTACTAGAAAGGAAAAGGCTCCTACTCATTACCTCTTTGCAGATGATGTCCTTTTACTTGCCAGAGCCGCGGCCTCTAATATTAGAGTAATTCTGCGTGCATTATAGGAATATGAAGTTTTGTCTGGCCAACAGGTTAATTATAATAAGTCCTTTATTTATTTTGGCTGAGCTATCACCTCAAGTTTGGTTTCGGAATTGTTGCATTTAACTGGCATGAGGAAGGACGGCTCCTCTTTCACCTATCTTGGTGTTCCTCTTTTTGTTGGCTCGCCTAAGCATTCTCACTTTCAACCTTTGTAGGATAAAATTCATGATAATTTTGAACACTGGAAAGGTTTGAACCTTTCAATGGTTGGCAGGGTTAATCTAATCAATTCGGTTATCATGGGTCAGTTGACTTATTCCTTGCAAGTTTATCGCTGGCCATCTACTTTTTTAAAGGAGCTGATTTCATCTATTAGAAATTTCTTGTGGTCTGGCTTGGCTAAAGTTGCTAAACCTGTTATTTCTTCTTGGAAGATGTGTTGTAAAGCTAAAGAAGATGGTGGTCTTGGTCTTCGTGATCCTAGAACTCTCAATGCCACTCTTCTATAAATACTCTCCTGGAGCTTACTGAAATGTGATTCATTTGTTTTCCAGTTCTTAAGAGGATGTTTTTTCTCCTCAGGTTTTATTCAAAGACGGTTCTGGAAATCCTCAACTTGGTGTGGATTGAGATCTCACATTCAGCCTATACTTAATGAATCAATTTGGTCCGTTGGTAGAGATTCATCGGTGCATTTTTGGTCTGACAATTGGCTAGGCTCTCCATTAGTTAACTTAATTGATTACAATGATGCTATGGAGCCTAGGTTGGATGCTACTATTGGTACCGTTGTTTCGAACTTTGAGTGGTCGCCTCCCGCTTCGTTTACCACTAATTTTGCTATGTTGGCTGCTGAGATTCAAAAAACGGTCATTGATGACTCTCCTAATTCACTTATTTGGCGGCATTCTCCTTCTGGTGAGGTCACTTATGCAGACAGTTATAAATCCTTGGCTGGAAATTCTGATAAGGAGAGATGGGGTAGTAAATTCTGGACGAGCTTTACTCCTCTGTCACGTTCCCTTGTTTTTTGGCGGCTGGTCCAGGATAAACTTCCTACTGAGTAGAATCTTGTTCGTCGGGGTTTTTTTCTCCCGTCTTGTTGTCGCTTCTGCATTCGGCAGGTGGAGAGTGCTGATCATCTCTTTATCTCTTGTGAGTATGCTAGACGTCTTTGGGGTGATATTTCCCTAGCTTTTCGAAGGTGTATTCGGCTGGATGGTTCAATTATTGATCTTTGGCAAGATGCTCTTCAGGCTAGCTTTAGCACTCGATTAATGCAACTCTGGCGAACAGCAATTGTTACTGTTACTTGGGTTATTTGGACATCTCGAAATAAGTTGCTATTTGTGAATGAGTTTGTCTCAATTTCCTCTGCAATCTCTCTTATTTGGCGTGCCATCCGCGAATCAAATGGTTTTGGGTCTGGTGTTATGAAAAATTCCATAGATGAGCTGCTCATTTTGAAATGTCTTCATATTGATTCAAAACCTCTAAAGGCCCCTAAGACTATTGAAGTTAAATGGCATCTTCCTCCAGTGGGCTAGTTGAAGGTTAATACGGATGGCGCTACTTTTGGTTCACATGGTTTAGCTGGCTGTGGAGGTGTTTTCCGTACTTCTAGGGGTTTTTATAGGGGCGGATTTATATTCCTTTGGATATAGCTTTTGCTTTTGAAGCTGAACTGGTGGCGGCTATTCATGAAATTTTCTATGCATGGGAATTTAGGTGGAATAAAATTTGGCTTCAGAGTGATTCAGCTTACTTGGTTTCGATTCTAAAGTCTCGCACTTTGGGTGTTCCTTGGCGTTGGAAACATGCTTGGCTTCGTTGTCTCAACCTAATTTCTCAAATGTCTTTTCATGTGTCACATATCTTCCGTGAAGGGAATGTGGTGGCTGATCTTATGGCTTCTGGGGTTTGAGTATCCAATCACCAACTTGGTGGCATTTTGCTCCCCTTTTCCTTCATGATGCTCTTCATAAGGACTGTTTGGGCCGTTGTAATTTCCGATTTCGTTAGTTGTCTCTTGTGTAAAATAATTTGTTCTTTTTTCCTTTTTGTGCTTTTTTCCACTGGGTTTTACACAAAAAGGTTTTTAACGAGGTATTGTTAGGAGGCAGAGTCAATAGTATTGTTTTGGCAATACTACTTAATTTCTCCTGGGACTTTCTTTTGTTGACTTGTTTTTCTACTGTTTTTTCTCTCTTTTCCTTGTCTTGGTCACTTTTACCTCCTATGTACCTTTTTATTTTTATTTTTATTTAATAATATACTAGAGGGTTTTCCTCTTGGTACCATTTATCAAAAAAATATCTAAAGGTACCAAATAGAGAGTATTTGTTGGTCTAGAACTCAATTCATTGTATCTAGCACTAAGTTTTCTCCATTTGCAATTTTTGGTCAATTTTGGTCATTCTCCCCTGATAGAATTCGAAACAAGGAGTTTGTATCCCGAAACTTACCTAATATCTAAAGGTACTAAATAAAGAGTATTTGATGGTCTAGAACTCAATTTGTCTTATCAAGCACTAAGTTTTCCGAATTGGCAATTTTCAGTCAATTTTGGTCATTCTCTTTAGAGAGAGTTCAAAACGAGGACTTTATTGCCCGAAACATACCTAATATCTAAAGGTACCAAATAAGGAGTATTTGTTGGTCTAGAACTCAATTCGTTGTATCTAGTACTATGTTTTCCCAATTGGTAATTTCAGTCAATTTTTGTCATTCTCTTTGGAGAGAGTTCAAAATAAGGAGTTTGTATCCCAAAACTTACCTAATATCTAATGGTACAAAGAGTATTTATTTGTCTAGAACTCAATTCGTTGTATCTAGCACTAAATATTTCCAATTGGGAATTTTTGATCAGTTTTTGTCGTTCTCTTTGGATACAGTTCAAAACAAGGAGTCAGTTGACCAAAACTTACCTAATTTCTAAATGTAACATCCCCTAATTCCGCGCACATACGTATGGATATTTGTATAAGTATTTAGTGAAATTGGGAGATGATACTCGACTAAATACTGATAAAATAGGGGAAAATTTTAAACTTTTTAAACTTTTTGGAAGAAAAAGGAAAACTCCACTCGTAATTACACATAGTATAATTTATACCTATATACATATTCGTAAAGTGGACCTCTCATTTAGATATACATAATATACACAGACTCAAAAATATGTACAAAATCCCATGTCGGAAAATCACAACGTCAAAATGCTCATATACACAAGCGGCGGTCAGAAAGTCGGCACTCCTCCTCTAACTCACATAGTATCAGTACCCTCTGCAATATAAGAATAATTGTGTATATAAAACTCAATAAGTAACGTATGCAAATGCAGAGTGCACATGACAGTGTACAGATAATTATATAATTGGGATCCTTGTGTATATTATATTGCCTGACAAGACTGTGAATAGCGTACTGAGCCACTCAGAGAACGTATAACATGTCATGAACTATAGGGAGGTCTCGAGCCCCAAAAAAATCTTCTCTGTGTACAGCAGAAGTGTGATGCCCCCTAGCTTGACCATATGACTATATAGGTCAAACTAGAAAGTATTACTCTTTCATAAACCTTATCTTAGATGGGCCAAAATTTAAACTTTTCAGACTGTAAAACAAAAGAAACCATGTGGCATTACTTTTTAAAAGTGTCTTTACAAAATATACAACCAAAAAGTCCTTATCAGTTTATCTTGCCATTAGCAGTAATATTTACAACACACCAGAATAACAAAATACAAAGAAAACACTGCCCACAAGTCAAGCTCGTCTACATCTGTATGATCATGGCGACGAGAAAGCGTGCTAGCCAACCAGCAACTCTATACATCATATATCTCCTCACCTGCATCACAGGAACTAAATGAGCTAATGCTCAGTAAGTGAAGATCATGCATGCTCGTGAACATGTTTCATGCATAAACTTCATTGAAATTCTCATTGTACTTTTTCTTTCGTAACTTTTCATTTTGATGCACTTTTCTTAGAAAACATTTCTTTATAGGGTCCTTGAGTACACCACAAAGTCGCGGCAGTCGATAGGCCATGCCCACCTATGCGGGAAGGAAACACATGGCCAATGCAGACCATACCTACCCAACGTAGACCGACTAGGTAATGCACCGAATAAATCTCATAGTACAATGCTTAGTCTCGGCAGTCGGTAAGCCATGCCCACCTATGCAGGAAGGATACCTGTGCAAACCATACTTACCCAATACAGACAGACTAAACAATGTACTCAAAACATATCTTGTAAAATCAGCACAATGGTACTATTTTGAATCCTGTACGTGGAAAACTTCACTTTCATGAAAATCATGCTTAAATGATCATGCCATGCTTATGTTTCGGTAAACTTTATAACAACAATATAAATAACATATAATTGAAATAATACACATAAACATGTAGGAAAACATCTTGTATCTACTACTGTTATTGTGATGCAGTTAAAACAAATCTTTACTTACCTTGTGTCCGGTAGAAAGGGTATTGGAAAGGGTCAGTATCCTCTGTGGCAAGGTGTATGGAAGACCTGATGTCAAATTTATTACTAAGATGATCATTACAATGTAAAATGCTTAAAGAAGACAACCACAAGACTGAAATCACAACTATCACAAAATCAAGAAACCTAACTACAAAATGAACCAAAATGTCACCTACTTTCACGAAAAACTAGTCCATTTGGTTCTAAATGGTACCATTTGCTTCTAAAAATATTTGGACAGCACCTCCCTTATTTTTAGGACATCCCCACATGATTAAAATCATGGTTTTAAACCTATAATAACAATCAACAAGCCAGTTCTCACATATATACCTCAAAGAGGATCACTTAGAACAATCTAGGTACACTTGAATTCCTTTCGATCTAAACAAAGTTTAAAACCAATTTTACACTGATATGTCATCATAACCAGCAACCAAATGAGTGAAATAAATAATAAGATCCTTAAAATATACACTCCAAGTTTAGAAAATAAGATTACAAATAGAAAAACATAATCTACCACACATGAAAACACTTTTTTTTTTTTTTAAGAAAGTGGGGCTTAACTAATGACCACCACCTACTACAAATTTAAAAGAAAATAACACACACACACTCTACCAAGGTTTGAACCCCTGACCCCCCCAAACTAACACACACATCCCTCAAGCCTTGGACTAACTGAGCTAGCCCCAATTGGCAAATAAACATTAACTCAAAAAGATAAGGTGATGATGAATGTCTCAACTTACCATAAGAATCGTCAAACTCTCAACTTATCACTAAATACTTAAATCTATAACTAGCACACTTTAGGGCTTTAAGTCTAACTTTAATTCTCTACTTAAATTCTTTGTTTCCAGCCATAAATAAGGTTTTCTAGGATCTTTATTCATCAAATAAAAGCTTTGATTTAAGAGGTAAAGCAATAGAAATAAGTTACTAATTCTAAATTCCACAAAAGCTCACCTTGACTAGTTTGAATCTTTATTGAAGCTCTTGCCTTTTTCTTCCACAAAACTGATTTTCAAAGCTTTGAAATTGATCTTAGGACTCAAGAGGACCTAGAAGAATCATTATTTAAGTAGTATCAAGTAGAGAATTGAAATACGAAAACAAAACCTAGGAAGAAGAACTAGTTGAGTTACCTTAACTAGTTTGGATCTATCTTGCTTTATAGAGCTCCAAATTGAGTTCTACCACTTGGAAACTCTTGGATATGGATAAGGGGAGCTGAGAGAAGTCTAAAAATTGGTGGGAGAAAGGATAAGAGAATGACCAGATTTGGTCTAAAAGTGATACTTAATGACTAAGAAATGGCACAACCTAAGTTCTAAGGGGTATTTTAGGTATTTTCCTCAATACTTTCCATGTGTCAAGCTCTAAAACACTCTTAGCATAGTCAACACGTTGCTGGACAATCCTATGCACCGAAGTCTAGCCAAAGTTAGTGAATCCTAGCTTAGAAAGTGAAATCTAGTCATACTTTGACTTAAGATCCTATATGGCCAATCTTATTGTAATTTGGTGGAACCTAGCCCCATAACTAATCATTAAACATAAAAATAAGTCAATTAGACTCCAATTAATAATGTAAACAAAGTATCAGTGCCTAATTACTAGAGTGCACAAAGATGACATTATGCGATTAAGCTGAATCTAAGCTAGCTTA
This sequence comes from Trema orientale, assembly GCA_002914845.1. NCBI lineage: Eukaryota > Viridiplantae > Streptophyta > Magnoliopsida > Rosales > Cannabaceae > Trema > Trema orientale. The sequence continues at coordinate 72,986 of JXTC01000127.1, forward strand.
GTGTAACTAAACACCAATTCAGTACAGTAACTGCCACCTCGTGCTTACCTGAGGCCGACTAATAAAATGCCATAAATGAGTCCTAAACATTAAATAAAAGTGATTTGACGTGTGAAATGCACAGTGAATTTGGTCTCGAAAAGCGTAAAAAATGTATTTTACCTATTTGACCAAGTTGTCAACAAACATGATTTTAATGCTTGTGCATATAGTATTACTATTCATAAATATATTCTTTGTTCCTTTCACACACCAAGCTCTCTCTCTCTCTCTGAGGGTACTGAGCCTTTACACTACATGGGAGCACTTCAACAAATATTAGTGCAAAATTACATATCGAAGCATTTAACAGTCAGCTTAAGCAATTTACCATAAAATTGACACTAGTTTCATGATATGTCAATTATGCAATATGAACATGTTTATTATTGGCTTATTATGCATGTGAGAATCTTGGGCATCACAATCCTTCCCTCCTTATTAAATTTTTTCCTCGAAATTTACTTACCCAAATAAGTGAGGATACTTAATTTTCATCTCTTCTTCTCTTTCCCATATGGCCTCTTCTACTTCGTGGTTCCTCCACAATACTTTGACCAAAGGGATCTTCTTATTTCTAAGCTCCTTTTCTTTTCTATCCAAAATCTCCACTAGTTGTTCTTCATAGCTCACATCTTGGATCAACTCTAATGGCTCAAAACTCAAAATATGTGAAGGATTTGGAATATATCTTCTTAACATAGAGACGTGAAAAACATTGTGTACGTTCGACAGTGAGGGTAGCAAGGCAAGTCTATAAGCAACATCTCCAACTTTGTCAAGTATCTCAAATGGGCCTATATATCTAGGACTAAGCTTCCCTTTCTTCCCAAACCTCATGATTCCTTTCATGGGAGCAACCTTCAAAAACACTTTGTCCCCAACATGAAACGTGACCTCTCTCCTTCTGGGATTAACATAATGCTTCTGTCTATTCTGAACAGCTAATAACCTTTTACGAATCTTTTCTACCGCTTCAACTGTTTCTCTTACCAATTCTGGACCAAGAAATTTCCTTTCTCCCATCTCATCCTAGTGAATTGGAGATCTACATTTTCTTCCATACAATGCTTCATATGGAGGCATTTCAATTGAAGCTTAATAACTATTGTTGTAGGCAAATTCTATCAGTGGCAAGTACTTGCTCCAAGACCCATGAAAATCTAACACACAAGCTCTAAGCATATCCTCAAGAGTCTGTATAGTTCTCTCTGATTGTCCGTCTGTTTGAGGATGAAAAGCTGTACTGAAAGTCAGTTTTGTACCCATAGCCTCCTAAACTCTCTTCCAGAATTTTGAAGTGAATCTAGAATCTCGGTCAGAAATGATAACCTTTGGAACACCATGTAGTCTGATGATTTCTTAAACATACAACTGAGCCAACTAATCCAAGCTATAAGGTACTTTAATCAGTAATAAATGGGCTGACTTAGTATATCTTTCCACAATTACCCAAATAGCATCATGACCTTTATTTGTCTTTGGAAGTCCAACAACCAAATCCATAGCAATCTCTTCCCATTTCCATTGTGGCACATGTATAGGCTTCAATGTACCAGCATGTCTTTAATGTTCAGCTTTAACTTGCTGGCATGTGAGATACTACTCTACAAATTTAATCACATCCTTCTTTATACCTGGCCACCAGTAATGTATTTTCAAATCCCTATACATATTTGTAGTACCAGGATAAACAGAGTAGAGAGTAGTGTGAGCTTCTGTTAATATCTCCTTTCTAATTATTCTATCTAGCACACACAGTCTATTTCTATATCTGATTACACCATCACTAGAAATTTGGAAGGCCACCTCCTTTCCAAACTCTATCTTAGTCTTTAAACTTATCAGATAGGGATCTGTATTGTGGCTTTGCTTAATTCTCTCCAAAATTGTAGGTTGTAAGGTAAGAGCTGCTAATTTCTCTATTAAACCTGTAGGCACTATCTCTAATTCCAATCGATGCAAATCCATCAAAAAATATTTCCGATCAACATACTTAAGTGACATAGCAGCTAATGACTTTCTACTTAGAGTATCTGCAACTACATTAGCTTTCCCTAGATGATAGTTGATCTCACAATCATAGTCTTTCACCAGTTCAAGCCATCTTCTCTGTCTCATATTCAGTTTCTTTTGGGTACTTGAGACTTTTATGGTCAGTGTAGATTTGACATCTTTCTCTGTAAAGATAATGTCTCCAGATCTTCAGTACAAAAACTACTGCTGCTAGCTCCAAATCATGAGTTGGATATTTCTTTTCATATTCTTTCAGTTGCCTAGAAGCATAGGCGATCACTTTACCCTTTTGCATCAAAACACAGCCTAGACCATTCTTTGAAGCATCACTGTAAACAACAAATCCTTCTGATCCAGTAGGTATAGAAAGTATAGGAGCTGTGATCAAACGATGCTTTAACTCTTGAGAACTCTTTTCACAATCATTATTCCAATAAAATTTCACATTCTTTCTAGTCAACTGAGTCAATGGAGAAGCCAACTTAGAAAATCCTTCTACAAACCTTCTATAGTAACCAGCCAAACCCAAAAAGCTACGAATCTCTGAAATATTTGCAGGTCTTGACCAATTACTTATAGCTTCAACCTTCATTGGGTCCACAGAAATACCATTTCTAGATACTACATGACCAAGGAAGATAACTTTCTCCAACCAGAACTCACACTTCTTAAACTTTGCATACAGCTGTTTTTCTTTCAAGATCCACCAAACTGTTCCCAAATGCTCCATGTGCTCCTCCCTTGAGCGTGAGTAGATTAAAATATCATCAATGAATACTATAACAAAACTAATCAAGAAATCCTTGAATACTCTGTTCATCATGTCCATAATGTTGGAATAATATCCTATAAAGCAGTTTATTATTTAGACATTATAAACAATATTTATTGGATTATTTATTATCTATTTGTTATTAATAAATTCCATGTTATGAATTTCTATTTCATTAATGTAACATTGATATACATGTGATGTGTATGTTTATTTTATGCAAACATCTTAAAAGATTCCAAGACATAAAATGAGTAATAAAGAATTATTCGTATGAAGAGTTTATATGTGGGAGACATTATATTCTTTATTTCATTATGTCTAAATTAAATTGTTCGCATTCTGCATATTGAAGATGGAATACTTTACTATGCCATAGAATGTAGTGTTGTCTATT
>JXTC01000127.1:112229-125417 GCA_002914845.1 Trema orientale
ATGCTCATGGACGTGTTTAATGCATAAACTTTCTTGAAATTCCCATTGTACTCTTTCTTTCATAACTTTCATTTTGATGCACTTTTCTTAGAAAATATTTCTTTATAGGGCCCTTGAGTATATTACAAAAATCACGGCAGTCGGTAGGCCGTGCCCACCTGTGGGGGAAGGAAACTCATGGCTAATGTGAACAATATCGATCCAACGCAGACCGACTAAGTAATGCACCTAATCTTATAGTACAATGCTCAGTCCCGGTAGTCGGTAAGCCGTGCCCACCTATGAGGGAAGGATGCCTGCGCAAACCATACTTACCCAACGCAGACAGACTAAACACTGTACTTAAAATATATCTCGTAAAATCAGTACAATAGTACTACTTTAAATCCAATGTGTGAAAAACTTCACTTCTTTGAAAATCATGCTTAAATGATCATGTCATGCTTATGTCTTTAATGAACAAAATAATAGCCATATAAATAACATACAATTGAAATAATACACATAAGCATGTAGGAAAATACCTTGTATCTACTACTGTTCTTGTGATGTAGTTAAAACAAATCTTTACTTACCTTGTGTCCGGTAGGAAAGATAGTGGAAAGGGTCAGTATCCTCTGTGGCAAGGTGTGTAGAAGACCTGACGTCAATTTTAGTACTAAGATCGTCATTATAATGTAAAATACTTAATGAAAACAGCCACAAGACTGAAATCACAACTATCATAAAATTAAGAAACCTAACTACAAAATGAACCATAATGTCACCTACTTTCACCAAAAAAACTAGTCCATTTGGTTCTAAATGGAACTATTTGGCTTTAAAAATAATTGGACAGCACCTCCCCTATTTTTAGGACATCCTCACATGACTAAAATCATGGTTTAAACCTGTAATAACAATCAACAATCTAATTCCCATATATACAACTCAAATAGAATCATTTAGAGCAACCTAGGTACACTTGAATTCCTTTCAGTTTAGACAAACCTTAAACCCACTTTTGCACTTGTATGACATCACAACCAGCCATCAAATGAGTGTAATAGATATTAGGATCCATAAAATATACACTCAAAGCTTGAAAAATTAGATTACAACTACCAAAAATGAAATCTACTACACATGAAAACACTTAAATTCATAACTAGCGACTTTGGGGCTTTAAGTGTAAATTTAATCCTCCACTTAAATTCTTTATTTCCAGCCATATGTAAGGTTTTCTAGGACCTTTATTCGTCAAATAAAAGCTTTGATTTAAGAGTTAAAGCAAAAGAAAGTAACCACCAATTCAAAATCCTACATAGAGATCACCTTGACTAGTTTGAGCTTTTATTGAAGCTCTTGCCTGCTACCTCTACCAAATTGATTCTCAAGGCTTTGAAACCGATTTTAGAACCCAAGAGAACCTAGAGGAACTCATACTTAAGTTGTAGCAAGTAAAGAACTTGAATTAGAAAACAATACTAAAGAAGAAGAACTAGTAGACTCATCTTGACTAGTTTGGAGCTATCTTGCTTTCTAGAGCTCCAACTTGAGTTCTACCACTTGGAAACTCTTGGATATGACTATGGGGAGTTGAGAGAAGCTTAGATAGTGGCTGGAGGGTTTCAAGTCGTGGCTGGAGAGAAAAAGGAAAGAAATGACCAGATTTGGTCCAAAATCAATACTTAATGGCTAAGGAAAGGTATAACTTAAATTCTAAGGGGTATTTTTAGTATTTCACACCCTAAATTTCCATGTGTCAAGCTTTAGATCACTCTTGGCTTACTCACCACGTTCATGGCCAATCCTATACACTCAAGTCTAGACCAAAATGATGAAACCTAGCTTAAAAGGTGTAATCTAGTCATACTTTGACTTATGATCCTATATGGCCAATCTTATTGTAATTTGGTGGAACCTAACACCATAACCAATCATTAAACATAAAAATAAGTCAATTAGACTCCAATTAATAATGTAAACANAGTATCAAAGCCTAATTATTAGTATGCACAAAGACGACATTACGCAATTAAGCTGAATCTAAGCTAGCTTAGTGCAACGAAACACCGATTTAGTACAGTGACTGCCACCTCGTGCTTACCTGGGGCCGACAAATAAAATGCTATAAATGAGTCCTAAATATTAAATTAAATCTATTTGACGTGTTAAACATACAGTAAATTTGGTCTCGAAAAATGTGAAAAGTGCACTTTACCGAAAAACTACTATTTAACCTAGTTATCAACAAACTTGATTTTAATGCATGTACATATAGTATTACTATTCATAAATATATTCTTTGTTCCTTTCACACACCAAGCTCTCTCTCTAAGGGTACTGAGCCTTTACACTGCATGGGAGTACTTTGACAAACATTAGTACAATAATACGTATCAAAAGTATTTAACAGTCAGCTTAAGCAATTTACCATGAAATTGACTCTAGTTTTATGATATGTCTATTATGCAATATGAACATGTTTATTATTGGCTTATTTATGCATGTGAGAATCTTGGGCATCACAATCCTTCCTTCCTTATTAAATTTCGTCCTCGAAATTTACTTACTCAAATAAGTGAGGATACTTCGTTTTTATTTCTTCTTCTCTTTCCCATATGGCCTCTTCTACTTCATGGTTCCTTCATAATACTTTGACTAAAAGGATCTTCTTGTTTCTAAGCTCATTTTCTTTTCTATCCAAAATCTCCACTCATTGTTCTTCATAGCTCACATCTTGGCTCAACTCTAGTGGCTCAAAACTCAAAACATGTGAAGGGTTTATAATATATCTTCTTAACATAGAGACGTAAAAAACATTGTGTACATTTGATAGTGAAGGTGGCAAGGCAAGTCTATAGGCAACATCTCTAACTTTGTCAAGTATCTCAAATGGGCCTATATATCTGGAACTAAGCTTCCCTTTTTTCCAAACCTCATGGTTCCTTTCATGGGAGCAACCTTCAAAAATACTTTGTCTCCAACGTAAAACATGACCTCTCTCCTTCTAGGATCAGCATACTGCTTCTGTCTATTCTGAACAGCTAATAACTTTTTACGAATCTTTTCTACTACTTCAGCTGTTTCTCTTCTCAATTCTGGACCAAGAAATTTCCTTTCTCCCATCTCATCCCAATGAATTGGAGATCTACATTTTCTTCCATACAGTGCTTCATATGGGGGCGTTTCAATTGAAGCTTGATAACTATTGTTGTAGGCAAATTCTATCAGTGGCAAGTACCTACTCCAAGATCCATGAAAATCTAACACACAAGCTCTAAGCATATCCTCAAGAGTCTGTATAATTCTCTCTGATTGTCCATCTGTTTGAGGAGGAAAAGCTGTACTAAATGCCAATTCTGTACCCATTGCCTCTTGAACACTCCTCCAAAATTTCGAAGTAAATCTAGAATCTCGGTCAGAAATGATAACCTTCGGAACACCATGTAGTCTGATAATCCCTTGAACATACAACCGAGCCGACTGATCCAGGGTATAAGTTACTTTGATCGGCAGGAAATGGGCTGACTTAGTATATCTATCAACAATTACCCAAATGGCATCATGACCTTTATTTGTTTTAGGAAGTCCAACAACCAAATCCATAGCAATCTCTTCTCATTTCCATTCTGGCATATGTACAGGCTTCAATGTACCAGCAGGTCTTTGATGTTCAGCTTTAACTTGCTAGCATGTGAGGCATTGCTCTACAAATTCAATCACATCTTTCTTCATACCTGGCCACCAGTAATGCATTTTCAAATCTCTATACATCTTTGTAGTACCGGGATGCACAGAGTAGGGAGTAGTGTGAGCTTCTGTCAATATCTCCTTTCTAATTATTCCATCTGGCACACAAAGTCTATTTTTGTATCTTATTACACCATCACTAGAAATCTGGAAGGCCACCTCCTTTCCAGACTCTATCTTAGTCTTCAAACTTGTCAGATAGGGATCTGTATTCTGGCTTTGCTTAATTCTCTCCAAAATTGTAGGTTGCAATGTAAGAGCTGCTAATTTCTCTGTTAAACCTGTAGCCACTATCTCTAATTCCAATCGATGCAAATCCATCAAAAGATGTTTCTTATCAATATACTTAAGTGACATAGCAGCTAATGTCTTTCTACTTAGAGCATCTGCAACTACATTAGCTTTCCCTGGATGATAGTTGATCTCACAATCATAGTCTTTCACCAGTTCAAGCTATCTTCTCTGTCTCATACTCAATTCCTTTTGGGTAAAGAAATACTTGAGACTTTTATGGTCTGTGTAGATTTGACATTTTTCTCTATAAAGATAATGTCTCCAAATATTCAGTGCAAAAACTATTGCTGCTAGCTCTAAATCATGAGTAGGATACTTCTTTTCATATTATTTCAGTTGCCTAGAAGCATAGGCGATCACGTTACCATTTTGCATCAAAACCCAGCCTAGGCCATTCTTTGAAGCATCACTGTAAACAACAAATCCTCCTGATCCAGTAGGTATAGAAAGTATAGGAGCTGTGACCAAACGATGCTTTAACTCTTGAAAACTCTTTTCACAATCATCATTCCAATGAAATTTCACATTCTTTCTAGTCAGCTGAGTCAATGGAGAAGCCAACTTCGAAAATCCTTCTACAAACCTTCTATAGTAACCAGCCAAACCCATGAAACTACGAATCTCCGAAACGTTTGCATGTCTTGACCAATAACTTACAGCTTCAACCTACATTGGGTCCACAGAAATACCATTTCCAGATACTACATGACCAAGGAAGATAACTTTGTCTAACCAGAACTCACACTTCTTAAACTTTGCATACAACTGCTTTTCTTTCAAGATCCTCAAAACTATTCTCAAATGCTCCATGTGCTCCTCCCTTGAATGTGAATAGATTGAAATATCATCAATGAACACTATAACAAAACTTTCCAAGAAATCCTTGAATACTCTGTTCATCATGTCCCTAAAAGTAGCTGGGGCATTAGTTAAACCAAAGGGCATCACTAAGAGCTCATAGTGCCCGTATCTCATTCTAAAAGCTATCTTAGAAATATCTTCTTCTTTGATCTTCAACTGATGGTATCCAGATCTTAAATCAATCTTAGAACACACTGAAGATCCTTGTAATTGATCAAACAAATCATCAATTCTCGGGAGAGGATACCTATTCTTGACTGTGACCTTATTTAGTTCTCTATAATCAATACAAAGTCTCATAGTTCCATCTTTCTTCTTTACAAACAACACTGGAGCACCCCATGGTGAAAAGCTTGGGCGTATGAAACCTTTGTCCAGAAGCTCCTGTAATTGTACCTTTAATTCCTTTAGCTCTGCTAGAGCTATTCTATATGGAGCTTTAGAAATAGGAGCTGTACCAGGTAGCAAGTCAATAACAAACTCTATCTCCCTATTAGGTGGTAATCCTAGTAGTTCTTCTTGGAATACCTCTAGAAATTCATTAACCACTGGTACTTCCTCTAGCTTCATCTTAACTTCCTCTCTAGTATCCATTACATTTGCAAATAACCAGTACACCCTTTCTCAAGTAACTTCCTTGCTTTTGTCATTGAAATAATTGGCACCATTTTCTTCTTGGAAGACCCAAGGAAAGTAAACTTCTCTTCACCAGGTGGCTGAAATATAACTCTCTTACCATTACAATCAATGCTAGCATGATACTTAGATAACCAATCCATACCTAAAATCACCTCAAAATCCTGTATATCCAACACTATTAAGTCTACCCACAACTCTCTACCATCTATCTGTATTGGACACGCTCTCAAAACTTGACCAGAATATAGCACATCCCTAGATGCAATAGTTAAACAATATCTTCAATTCAAAGTTTTAGGTGATCTGCCCAATTTTCTCACATATGCTGGTGATGCAAATGAATGTATTGCTCCTAAATCCATTAATGTATTTGCGAGAGTATCAGAGATAGAGATCTCACCTGCTACAACCGATGGATCAGCCTTAGCATCTGTCGTAGTCATGGTAAACACACGGGCTGGAACTTTCTTCTGTTCACCAGAAGTGGAGGGACATTCTCTAGAAAAATGTCCTGTCTTTCCACAAGTATAACACACTCTACTACCTAAAAGACATTCACCTTTATGAGGCTTTCCACATTTAGGACAAGTAACTTTCTGAGTCGAATTAGATTGCATTTGTTGTCCTATTGCTGGGCGCTTTGAAGGATCTTGTCTTTGTCCCTGACCCTGTGGAAATTTCTTTTTTCCTCCATTAAACCCTGTTTGAGTACCTTTTCTCAAATTTGCATTTTCCCTTGCCATGTTTATGTTTCTTCTAATTTCTAATGCTTTTACAACTTTTAGTTCAGCTTCTTCAGCTTCAAGGGATTTTTCTGCAACTTCTGTGTAAGGTACACCTTTCCCTGTAGACATCTTAATGTCTCTATATATTTCTACTTTGAGCCCCTGTAGAAACTGATTTACTTTTTACTCATTGGTACCCACCATATGAGGAGCAAAGCGGGATAGCTCATCAAATTTCTTTATATAGTCACACACAGACATGCCACCTTGCCTCAAATTAGTAAACTCAGCTGCCTTCGCCATTCGATGAGCTTCAATAAAGTACTTCCTATAGAAGATTTCCTTAAATCTCTCCTAAGTCAATCCGTCAACATCAGTGATTGACTTCATGGAATCCCACCAATGCCTGGCATCTATTTGGAACATATTAGTAGCACAAGAAACTTTTTTCTCCTCAGGGATTCTTATATAATCAAAGATACCTTCCAAATTCCGAACCCACTCCTCAGCTAGTAATGGATCCGTTTCACCTTTGAAAACTGGAGGTTTATTCTTCCTGAACCGTTCAGAAGCTGGTTCATGGCTTTCTTGTCTTGCTACAACTTGTACAGGTAATTGTTGCACTCTTCTTTGATCTCGTTCTATAAGCCTCTCTATTTGTTGAGCTTGTCTCTCCACTAATTCCGCCAACCGATGTATTGTAGTATCTTTGTCATTCTCTTCATTAGCCCTCTGTTGGCTAGTCTGACCTTTACCCCTTGGCATGATTTCCTGTACAGTGGCCCTCTACTTACAAACAAATATAATAGCCAATAATAATGTATGAATCAGACTTATATAACAGAAATGACTTGCACATATGAAATTAATTAGACTTACTAGTCGGCTGAGCTTTCTGTCACATGATTATACATATGTAGGCAGTCTTCAGAAACGACTAAACATGGCTCTGATACCACAACTGTAACGCCCTCTGGCTTAATCATATTTTCATATACAGCTAAACTAGGAAGTATTATTCTTTCTTAAACCATATCTTTAGTTTTACAAAAATATGGGCAAACTTGAACTTTTCAAAACTTTTTGACAAAGCAACTGCGAGATATTACTTGTTAAAAGTGTCTTTACAAAATATATAACCAAAAGTCTTTATCAGTTTATCCTACCATCAGCAGTTATATTTACAATACACCAAAATATCAAAACACAAAGAAAACATCGCCCACAGGTCAAGCTCGTCTACATCTATATGATCATGGTGACGAGAAAGCGTGCTAGCCAACTAGTAACTCTATACATCACATATATCCTCACTTGCATCATAGGAACTAAATGAGCTAATGCTCAGTAAGTAAAGATCATGCATGCTCATGGACGTGTTTAATGCATACACTTTCTTGAAATTCACATTGTACTCTTTCTTTCATAACTTTCATTTTGATGCACTTTTCTTAGAAAACATTTCTTTATAGGGCCCTTGAGTACATTACAAAAATCGCGGCAATCGGTAGGCTGTGCCTACTTGTACGGGAAGGAAACATATAGCCAATGTGAACCGTACCTATCCAACGCAGACCGACTAAGTAATGCACCTAATCTTATAGTACAATGCTCAGTCCTGGTAGTCGGTAAGCCGTGCCCACCTATGCGGGAAGGATGCCTGCGCAAACCATACTTACTCAACATAGACAGACTAAACACTGTACTTAAAATATATCTCGTAAAATCAATATAATGGTACTACTTTAAATCCAATGTTTGAAAAACTTCACTCCTTTTAAAATCATGCTTAAATGATCATGTCATGCTTATGTCTTTTATGAACAAAATAATAGCCATATAAATAACATACAGTTGAAATAATACACAGAAGCATCTAGGAAAACACCTTGTACCTACTACTGTTCTTGTGATGCAGTTAAAACAAATCTTTACTTACCTTGTGTCTGGTAGGAAAGATAGTGGAAAGGGTCAGTATCCTCTGTGGCAAGGTGTGTAGAAGACCTGATCTCAATTTTAGTACTAAGATGGTCATTACAATGTAAAATACTTAATGAAAACAGCCACAAGACTGAAATCACAACTATCGTAAAATTAAGAAACCTAACTACAAAATGAACCATAATGTCACCTACTTTCACCAAAAAAACTAGTCCATTATGTTCTAAATGGTACCATTTGGCTTTAAAAATATTTGGACAGAACCTCCCCTATTTTTAGGACATTCCCACATGATTAAAATCATAGTTTAAACCTGTAATAACAATCAATAATCCAATTCCCACGTATACAACTCAAATAGAATCATTTAGAGCAACCTAGGTACACTTGAATTCCTTTCGGTTTAGACAAACCTTAAACCCATTTTTGCACTTGTATGACATCACAACCAGCCACCAAATGAGTGTAATAGATATTAGGATCTATAAAATATACACTCCAAGCTTGAAAAATTAGATTATAAATACTAAAAATAAAATCTACTACACATGAAAACACTTAAATCCATAACTAGCAACTTTGGGGCTTTAAGTGTAAATTTAATCCTCTACTTAAATTCTTTGTTTCCAGCCATATGTAAGGTTTTCTAGGACATTTATTTATCAAATAAAAGCTTTGATTTAAGAGTTAAGCAAAAGAAAGTAACTACCAATTCAAAATCCTACATAGAGCTCACCTTGACTAGTTTGAGCTTTTATTGAAGCTCTTGCCTTCTACCTCTACCAAATTGATTCTCAAGGCTTTGAAACTGATTTTAGGACCCAAGAGAACCTAGAGGAACTCATACTTAAGTTGCAGCAAGTAAAGAACTTGAATTAGAAAACAATACTAAAGAAGAAGAACTAGTAGACTCACCTTGACTAGTTTGGACCTATCTTGCTTTCTAGAGCTCCAACTTGAGTTCTACCACTTGGAAACTCTTGGATATGGCTAAGGGGAGTTGAGAGAAGCTTAGATAGTGGCTGGAGGGTTTCAAGTCGTGGCTAGAGAGAAAAGGGAAAGAAATGACCAGATTTGGTCCAAAATCAATACTTAATGGCTAAGGAAAGGTATAACTTAAATTCTAAGGGGTATTTTTCGTATTTCACATACTAAATTTCCATGTGTCAAGCTTTAGATAACTCTTGGCTTACTCACCACGTTCATGGCCAATCCTATACACTCAAGTCTAGACCAAAATGGTGAAACCTAGCTTAAAAGGTGTAATCTAGTCATACTTTGACTTATGATCCTATATGGCCAATCTTATTGTAATTTGGTGGAACCTAGCCCCATAACCAATCATTAAACATAAAAATAAGTCAATTAGACTCCAATTAATAATGTAAACAAAGTATCAAAGCCTAATTATTAGTATGCACAAAGACGACATTACGCAATTAAGCTGAATCTAAGCTAGCTTAGTGCAACTAAACACCAATTTAGTACAGTGACTGCCACCGCGTGCGCGCCTGGGGCCGACAAATAAAATGCTATAAATGAGTCCTAAATATTAAATTAAATCTATCTGACGTGTTAAACATACAGTAAATTTGGTCTCGAAAAATGTGAAAAGTGCACTTTACTGAAAAACTATTATTTAACCTAGTTATCAACAAACTTGATTTTAATGCATGTACATATAGTATTACTATTTATAAATGTATTCTTTATTCCTTTTACACACCAAGCTCTCTCTCTGAGGGTACTGAGCCTTTACACTGCATGGGAGTACTTTGACAAACATTAGTACATCAATACGTATCAAAAGCATTTAACAGTCAGCTTAAGCAATTTACTATGAAATTGACTCTAGTTTTATGATATGTCTATTATGCAATATGAACATGTTTATTATTCGCTTATTTATGCATGTGAGAATCTTGGGCATCACAGATTTACTTTAGGATAATGATAAATTTGAATTAATTAAATAGATAGGATATAATTTAATAGTTAATTTGAATTTAAATAGGATATCTACTAATTTTTGAAATTGGATAAGATTTCCTAGATTATCTCTATTATTTAAATTTTGAATTTAAATAGATAATGTTAATTCAAATTAATTAGATATTTAAAAAATTAGATATGATTAGATATTATCCAGTTATTATCTAGTAATTAATTTGAATTTAAATAGGATATCTACTAATTTTTGAAATTGGATATGATTTCCTAGATTATCTCTATTATTTAAATTTTAAATTTAAATAGATAATTTTAATTCAAATTAATTAGATATTTAATAAGATTAGATATGATTAGATATTATCCAGTTATTATCTAGTAGTTAATTTGAATTTAAATAGGATATTTACTAATTTTTAAAATTGGATAAGATTTCTGAGATTATCTCTATTATTTAAATTTTGAATTTAAATAGATAATGTTAATTCAAATTAATTAGATATTTAATAAGATTAGATATGATTAGATATTATCCAGTTATTATCTAGTAGTTAATTTGAATTTAAATAGGATATCTACTAATTTTTGAAATTAGATAAGATTTCCTATCTATTTAAACTTTGAATTTAAATAGACAACGATTATTCAAATTAATTTGATATTTAATATGATTAAATATGATTAGATATTTATCTATAAATCATGATAGCTTAAATTTGAATAATTTAAATTTGGTAATTATCTTTAATTTAAATTTGATTTAAATTTGAATATAGTTTTGAATTTAAATTCAAAACTAAATCTATTCAGATTAGATTTAAATAATTACTATCCATAGTTTATTCAAATTCGTAATTAATGTGATTAATTAGGATAGAAAAGATTTAAATTTAATTAGATTAATATTCAATAATTAATTGTAATAATTATTTATCTAGTAGCTATTTTAATTATAATAATTAAAATAAAGTCAGAGTAACTAATTTAATTAGTAACTCTACTAATTAATGAGATTAAATAGTTATATCCTTTTATAATTAAATAATTTTAATTGATTAAATAGTTATATCCTTTTATAATTAAATAATTTTAATTAATTATAGAAATTTAGTATTGATTAAATTTCTATTACAATTAAATTTAGATGTGATCTTAATTTAATTATTAGAATTATTTTATTATAATTAAATATAAATACTAGATAAATATAGAAATATTATATGAGTTATAAGTTTTTAATTAATTAGGATTAATTAAAAGAGTTTTTATTATTTCCTAATTTTGGAATATTGCAATTAATCTTTTCTAAATATAGTTATAAAAATAAGATTTCTATAATTAAAAATAATTAACTTTTATTATCCGTTTTAGATCTTAATGAGTTTAAGATAGTATCTTAATGAGATTGAGATGGGATTACATAAATTAATTAATTCTTTAATTAATTAATAATTAGATAATAAATGTGATTTATTTTCTAATTATTTAAATTATCCTAATAACTCAATAATTTAAAAATATTTGATATTTTTAAATTTAGACGAGAATTAGTTATGAACTTAATTCTTACATTTAGGATAATATGTTTTACTAGAAAAACATTAATTATTGAATTTAATTAATTTTTGAATTATTATTTAATAATTATTAATTTGACTAATTTTTATTATTTAATAATTTCTTAATAATTATTATTATGATTAATAATTAATGATTAATAATAATTAATGATATTAATTATATTAATTAAAAGGATAGTAGTATAAAGATAATTATTTATTTTTATGATTTACAAGGAAATTGGAGCTTGATTTTAATGAGATTAAAATATTTTGAAATATTACAATTATAAGATAATTATGGTAATATTTTATGCGGTGGTATTTCACATAAGGTATTGTTAATTATGAGATAATTATGGTAATATTTTATGTGATAAAAAGGCATCTTGATAATTATGAGATAATTATGTTTCTGCAAAATACATTCGATATGATTGTCATATTGAGTGGGAGGATTTTAAATTTTGATATTTTTAATCCAAAATTATTTAAACCATTCTTTAGTTTTGAAATGATTAATTTTGAGAAAATTAATGAATGTTTATAAAGTTGTTTATATTGATTATTTGCATTTATAATTATTTGTAAAACTTTTGTACAAAAATATTTTTATAACTCTTTACTTAATTTTATAAATGCACTTAGAATTTAATTTGATTAAATTTTATTACTAAGAATCTTTAAAATTATTGGTTGAATAATTTAGCGATTAAAGTTTCTTAGTTTAATTTTTTTCAAAACTAATGTTTTATACAGGACTGGGTTTAAATACTGTTTTCAATTATTTATCTTTGGTTGAAAGATTGTTGACTAAATAATTGAATTTTCTTCTAAAAAAAATATTTTCTTGAATGATTTACAATCCACAGACCTTCTTAACTTGATCGTTACGTCTTGTGTGCTTTTATTGTCTACTTTTATATACATGAGATGTATAAAATTATAGTCTTAACACTTTGGATTTAGATAATAATTGTTCGATCATAGCACCATGTCTAAAATAGTATGTCATAATGTCTTAAATTAACTCATGCTCTTTAAGTTGCATAATTGGATATACATAATTGATTTTGTGGTTACTAAGTAAGTTAGATAACTGGATAAAATCAGGATCCCTAAATTTAAAAAGATTGAGTGGGAGCGGGTATGAGATATCTATGGTCTCCATCATTAGTTCAATAGTTCTAAAAGATGTGCCTCACCTCAGAATCTTGCTGAGCTCCCGTAGGAAGGTTTTCATCTGGGTAATACTGGTATTGAATCTCTTAGGATAAATTTGCAAGTGGACTTTACGTATTAATCTCCCGTAGGAGGCTGTGTTGTATAAGAAAACTTCTAAATTGAAATGATGGTTACACACTCAACATAGAATGCTATTAACCTCCTGTAGGAGCTATGTTAGTAATTCTGTGAACCGATAAAAAGGGTAATTAGCAAACTGGAATATGAGATATTTGTCTTTTTGTCTAAAGTGAATTGTT
>JXTC01000127.1:134039-154932 GCA_002914845.1 Trema orientale
AGTTTAAATTTTCCCCGATTTTGTCAGTTCCAAGTCGAGTGGCTTCTTCCGATCTCACTAAATAATTTTACGAATATCCTCACGTACGTGTGTGGGATCGGGGGACGTCACAATAGTAGCTTGTGAAGCAGCTAAAGAAGTATTTTGGCTCAGAAAGTTCTTTACTGATTTGGAAGTTGTTCCAAATATGGATAAGCCATTGACTTTATACTGCGACAACAGTAGAGCGGTGGCGAATTCAAAAGAACCAAGAAGTCACAAGAGAGGAAAGCATATAGAGAGGAAGTATCATCTGATTAGAGAGATAGTACATCGAGGAGACGTGGCCGTTATGAAGATAGCATCCGAAAACAACATTGCTGATCCTTTTACAAAAAGCCTTCCAGTGAAGACTTTTGAGAGTCACTTGGAGGGTTTAGGATTGAGAGACATGTCTCACCTGCTTTAGGGCAAGTTGGGAGATTGTTAGCGTTTATGCCCTAAAAGCATGTATATTTTGGATATTTGCTGAATTAATAAAATGACATTTTTCTATTTGAATTTGTGCATAATTGGTATGTCTTTAAATATCAGAAAATCCCTAGTTTATTTATATGGCCACAAATTTAGTATATAAGTGTTATATACATGAGGATTAAATTTATGGATAATAAACTAAATATAGTTCGTAATAATTAATTAAAGTATGGGATCGTTAATCAAATATTATTAGTACGATCCATTAATATTGAGAATGTAATAGTCTTATCCGGACTATTGATGTGTTGACATCAAAATAGAGGTACTTTATATAATTCGATTATATAGGACTGGACCAGACTTGTTTTGAATCTTACATAAATTCCGTTAACTGTTGAGAGTTCAAATAATGTCACTAGATGATCATATATAGATCAATCTTAATCCTGAGTAGTTATAAACTCCTATTTATAACATTATGTTATTTGCCATACTTGTTAAAGGTTTGTTTCGTTAAGAAATCGAAATACTTGTATCTTGGGAGCATAATGAAATGAATAGCTGGGAATGTAGCATACAGATATGGAATCCATTCCTTTCATTAGGAAGATAAAAAGATGATTCCCTTATGTATTGATTCAGGACTTGAACAGTTTGAGTACTCAATTTATAATAGATTTATAAATTAATTGTTCATTGGAGAATCAATGGTACACAAGGATAAAGATGTAATTGGAGAGGTAAATGGAACATGACCTAGCTCCAATTATGAATTATCTATGGAGGATTGAACTACATGTAATGATTAAATCGATGGACTGCTCGTTGTTTTCTGAGTAAATTAATTCTGTAATTTCAAGAGTGCAATTCTGATTTTTTAGTGGAGTAATACTGGAATTAATAAATTAGACAAATTAATTAAAGAGTTTAATTAATTGTCATAATTTATTGGAGCTTGAATTACAGGTCCATAGGTCCCCAATTCCACCTCGTACAAACACTGTACTGGATATTACATTATTTTTGTTACTGCACATTTTGTCTAGATAAATAGTTTATCTATATGTAATTAATAATTGTTATTAATTAATTGATTAATTAATTTTAAATTAATTAATTTAAATTTATAGAGTGACATGTTTCCCAATTTGTTTAAATTATAAATTTAAAAATATTTAATTATCAGATAATTAGATAAATAGAAATTGGGAAACTGACTAAAAGTGAAATAGTTATCTACTAAACTATATATATATATGAATTAATTAGATTAAATAGATATATATATATAAAAGTTTACGTTTTCTTTAAAAAGTTTTACAAAATTATTCACGTTTTCATTAAAACGTTATATATATATATTTATGTTAATATGATTTTATTAATATATATTATTTATTAAATAGTTTAATAAATATATATATATAAAGGAAACCCTAGTAGAAAACCTACTAGATACTACCACGTATTATTTTCTACAGAGCCTCCATAAACTAGAGAGAAAAAGAAGAGAGTCTTCCTATTCTCTGTAGAACAAAATTCTTGCAATCTCATGTGTTGAGAAAATTGCAAGTGTCTAAAGTGTGAGTTTTAAGAAATTGTGTGCAATGCCCACACGTTCGTCCAGTTGTGCTTGAGGCTTGGATTGGAAGATCGTGGTTTAGAAGACAAAAAAGCTAGGATCCGCTGATAGACTACAAGAGGTATTAGATCTATTCTCTTTGTGTGTTCCTATTTGCTATGAATTAATACTATGCATTCATATAGTCAATTATTTTGAGAAAATTTTTGAATGTTCCTGGGCTAATCTTCCATTACGAAAATTATTTTTAAATCTAACAATAAAAAAATTCTAACCCTAGATATCATAGGTTGAATTTTGTTCTAACAACAGCAAAATCAATAAACTCGGTGAAAAGAGTGTACTTAAATGTTTACCTTCTTCTTGAAAAATTGAAGAAAACTAAGCGAAAACTCTTAAAATCACAAACACTCAGCAACTAAGAGAGAAAGAGAGGTAGAGAAAAATTTTATAGGAGGCTTAATTGTATTTTGAAGAGAGAGCATAATATATATAGGTTTTTGGCTTAGAGTTTTTTTTTTTTTTTTTAATCACTCAACATCATTTTTTTAAATTATTAACCTATATGTATAACCGATGGGAAACTTCACGTTTCCTTATTGTTCTTTTTTTTTTCCTCACTCGACATCATTTTTTTTAATATTAACCTATATGTATAACCTATGGGAAACTTTACATTTCCTTCTTCTTTTTTTTTTATTTATTATTTAATCAATCATCATTTTTTTTTAAACCTAATCATATCACCTACTTCTTCTTTTTTAAACTAACGTATTAACCTATTACTAGGTTTAATAAATTGTGGGAAACTTCTATTTTCTCCTTTTTTTGACTAAATTAGAATTTTATTTATTTATTTTGTAATAATAAGTAAATACTAACCAAATTCATAAACAAGTAATAATAAAATAAAATCTATATGTTAATACATACATAAAAATAAAATTGTGGAATCAAAACTTCACACACAATACACTTATTTTATCATTATAATAATAATAACCATACTACTACTAATAATAATAACAATATACATACTTAATCATATAGATGATGTGTGCTTTATTAAAACTTAGGTATATACATATAAGTTTGTTATCAATTTATTTGGACTCCAAATTCGTACTGGACTAAGATTTAAATAACAATAATTATTAGAATAATTCACTTAACTCAATAATAGATACAAATTAATCACATTATTATAACAATCACATATAAATGCAAATGCATGAAAATTTATTTCTCATTAGGCACGTAGTCCAACTTGGCTTTCATGTGCGTATTCCACTACAACTGTATTCAGAAAAATTCTTTTAGTGCATAACCGTTTCACTTATCATAACCATAGATTTAAAACACATGAAAAACAAAAATCATAATATAGGACAGACTTGATATTACAATTTCCTACCTCCTTAAAATAATTTCGTCCTCGAACTTATAACTTACCAAATAAGTTCGGATATTTAGCTCTAATCTCATCTTCACATTCCCAAGTTGCCTCTTCCATTGCATGATAGCCCCAAAGAACCTTGACTAATTTAATTTTCCTTTTGCGAAGCTCCTTTTCCTCTCTTTCCAAAATTCGAACAGGAACTTCTTCATATGTCAGGTCCTTTTGCAATTGGAAAGGTTCATAACTTAAGACATGTGATGGATCAGTCAAATATTTTCTCAACATCGAGACATGAAATACATTATGTACCTCAGAAAGTCTCGGTGGTAAGGCTAATCTATAGGCCATGTCCCCGACTCGTTCTAAAATCTCAAACGGTCCAATGAATCGTGGACTTAGCTTTCCCTTTACACCAAACCTCATAACTCCCTTCATTGGTGCAACTTTAAGAAATACCATGTCTCCAACTGAAAATTCTAAGTCCTTTCGTCTCTTATCTGCATAACTCTTTTGACGACTTTGGGTTGTTTTCATCTTTTTCCTGATTCTTTCTACAACATCAGCTATTTGCTGTACAATTTCTGGACCTAGAAGTTCTCTCACCAACTTCATCCCAATGAATCGGGGAACGACACTTCCTACCATAAAGTGCCTCATAAGGTGCCATATCAATCGTCGCCTGGTAGCTGTTATTATAAGAAAACTCTATCAATGGTAGATANTCCACAATCACCCATATGGAATTTGCACCTTTCCTTGTTCTTGGTAATCCAAGGATAAAATCCATGGCAATATGCTCCCATTTCCACTCAGGCACCATTAGTGGTTGCAATAAACCTGAAGGTCGTTGATGCTCCGCTTTCACTTGTTGACAAATGAGACAATGCTCAATGAATTGTGCAATATCTCTAGGCATATTAACCCACAAGAAGTTCTTTCTTAAATCACGATACATTTTCGTACTTCCTGGATGTACAGAATAAGGGGTCTCATGTGCCTCTCGCATGATTTCCTTCCTGAGTTCAGGAACATCAGGAACACATAAACGATCGATAAACCTCAATGCATTGTCTGAAGTGATTACAAAGTCTTTATATTTTCCAGCTTCTGCACCTTCACGAAACTTCATCAATGTAAGATCATTACTTTGTGCAGCCTTAATTCGATCCAAAAGTGTTGATTTTACTGTCAAAGTAGCCATGTAGGAAGAATTCCCTTGATCTACTACTTCTAATCTCAAATGTTGCATATCCAAAATTAGTGGTAGAAGTTCACGTATAGAAGCAACAGGGCTAGAAGATTTTGGACTTAATGCATCCGTAACCACATTTGCCTTTCCTGGATGATAGTTGATCACACAATCATAATCTTTCACTAACTCGAGCAATCGCCATTGTCTCATATTAAGTTCTTTCTGTGTGAAGAAATATTTCAAACTTTTATGGTCGGTATAGATTGCACACTTAACACCATATAGATAGTGTCGCCAAATTTTTAAAGCAAACACCACTGTAGCAAGCTCAAGGTCATGTGTTGGGTAATTCTTCTCGTATTCTTTGAGTTATCATGAGGCATAAGCTATTACTCTTCCGTGTTGCATGAGAACACATCCCAAACTATTTTTGGATGCATCACTATAGATGACAAACCCTTCAACTCCTTCAGGAATGGCCAAAACAGGTACAATAGTCAATCATTGCTTCAAATCGTTAAAACTTTTCTCACAATTATCTGACCATAGGAATTTCACATTCTTTCGGGTTAGCTGGGTTAATGGAGATGCAATCTTTGAAAAACCCTCCACAAACCTTCTGTAATACCCTGTAAGACCAAGGAAACTTCTAACTTCTTTTACACTGGTCGGCGTTGGCCATTGTTAAATAGCTTCCACCTTACTAAGGTCAACAGATACGCCATCTTTAGAAACAATATATCCTAGAAAAGAAATTTGCTTCATCCAGAATTTGCACTTCGTAAATTTGGCGTAAAGCTTATTCTCTTAAAGAATCTGTAAGACAGTACGTAAATGTTGTTCATGTTCTTCTTCAAACCGTGAGTATATCAAGATGTCATCTAAAAAGACGATACCAAATTGATCTAAATAATCTTTAAATACTCGATTCATCAACTCCATAAAAGCTGCAGGGGCATTCGTTAGCCCAAAAGGCATGACCATAAATTCGTAATGCCCGTATCTCGTTCTGAAAGCAGTCTTTGATACATCATCTTCTTTGACTTTCAATTGATGATATCCTGATCTTAAGTCAATTTTTGAGTAGTGTCCAGCTCCTTGTAGTTGATCGAACAAGTCTTCAATCCGAGGCAACGGATACTTATTATTTATTGTTACTTTATTCAATTCCCTGTAATCGATACAAAGTCTCATTGAACCATCTTTCTTCTTAACAAAAAGTACTGGAGCTCCCCATGGTGAATGACTAGGTCTGATGAACTTCTTATCTAAAAGATCTTGAAGTTGTTCTTTAAGCTCTTTTAATTCAGCTGGAGCCATGCGATAAGGTGCCTTAGAAATAGGCGCCGTGTCGGGGACCAAATCTATCACAAACTCGATCTCACGATCCGGGGGTAGACCAGGAAAATCTTCGAGAAAAACATCAATGAAGTCTTGAACTACTGGTACTTGGCTTACTGTGATCTCTTTCTTTGGCACCTCAAATACTGATGCAAGATAACCAACTAATTGCTAAAACAGCTTATGCAAAATATATTTACCAGAATTCAGTAACGAGACAGTAAATATAAAGTGGTTTTAAACTTTGTTTAAACCGAAAGGAATTCAAGTGCACCTAGGTTATTCTAAATGATCCTCTTTAAGGTATATATGTGGGAATTGGCTTGCGGATTATTATTGCAGGTTTAAACCATGATTTTAATCATGTGGGAATGTTCTAAAAATAGGGGAGGTACTGTCCAAATATTTTTAAAACCAAATGATACCGTTTAGAAGCAAATGGACTAGTTTTTATGAGAAGATGTGCCATTTTTGTTCATTTTGTGATTAGATTTCTTGATTTTGTGAAAGTTGTGATTTATCCTTGTGGTAGCTTTCTTTAATCATTTTACATTGTAGTAATCATTCTAGTAATAAAATTGATATCAGGTCTTCCACACACCTTACCACAGAGGATACTGACCCTTTTCACTATCTTTTCTGTTGGACACAAGCTAAGTAACATCACACCTGCAATGTAAGAAATTCTCTGTTTCTGTGAATCTGTGGAATCTGTGAATGTGGAATTTGTGAATGTGGAAATTGTGCATATATGTACATATGTATCTGTCATTATGCCTTACATGAACATGTGGTGTATTTATATTGCCTGACGAGTATTGGTGAATAGGGTGTGGCGGGCTAGCGCCTAATATGTGATATGGTTCCTTCGGGGACACTCTGGTTCTTTCGGGAACACTCTGGTCCTTTCGGAGACAATATGGTTCCTTCGGGAACACTCTGACGGCAGTATGGGGTGGACCTCTGCTGTACACAGAGGGGATTCTTTGGGGCTCGAGACCTCTATATTGCTCATGATATGTTATATGCTCTCTGAGTGGCTCAGTATGCAATTCACGGTCTTGTCAGCCAATACAATATACACAGGGATCCCAATCATATGATTATCTGTTCTCTGTCATGTGCACTCTGCATCTGCATGCGTTACTTACTGAGTTTTATACTCATAAATATTCTTACATTTCAGAGGGTACTGATGATATATGAGATAGAGGACGAGCGCCGACTTTCTGACTGCGGCTTGTGTATATGAGCATTTTGACGCTGTGGTTTCCTGATAGAGAATTTTGTACCTGTTTTGAGTGTATGTATATTATGTATATTCTTATGAGAAGCACACTTCGTGAGTACATATATATGCATAAATTAGACTATGTATAATTATGAGTGAAATTTTCCGTTTTCTCCCAGAAAGTTTAAAAAGTTTTAAATTTTCACCATTTTATCAGTTCTAAGTCGAGTGGCGTCTCTCGATCTCACTAAACATTTTTACGAATATCCTTACGTACATGTGTGAGATTTTGGGATGTCACAGTCCTAAACTTGCATTGGTCCAAGGCAAAAGTGGAGTGAAAATTAGAAGTTCTCGTAGATGCATATTGGCTATTGCACCAAACGAAGACATAATCTTCCTAATAGCATTCCTATACACATTTCCAAGACATATTCAATCCATAAAACTTAATAAATAACAAATGCAAAAGAAATAAAAAGGAAAATCAAGAAAATGTATAACAACACAACCAGATTACTTTTGACGAAAAAACTCTCAGTTGGATTAGGGTTTACTATTGATATCTTATGGAGAAGATAAAGTATCGTCAATCATGGGTTCAGATTGCTCAATTGAATAAGAATAAAGCCTTATTGATAAAAATCTTAAAATAAACTTATGATAGACAAATGACAAAGTAAACCTACAGTATGAAAACAAAAAACTATAGAAACTATTAGAAAGCTTAAATAAGAAAAGGAAAATGAGAGAGAAAGAGAGAGGAAACTAACAGAGTCCGGAAATTGTCTTGGTCCAAGGGAAGAGTGTAGTGAATAATAGAGCTTCTTGTAGATCCAAGTTGGCTGTCGTACGAAACGAAGACATAATCTTCCTAGTAGTTTTTCTGTACACATTCAAAAGACACAATCAATCTTAAAATTTAAGAGATAACAAATACAAAAGAAATAAAAGGAAAATTAAAAAAATATATAACAACACTACCAGATTACTTTTAGCGAGATAACTCTCAGTTGGATTAGGATTCATTGTAGATGTCTTATGAGGAAGATAAAGTATCCCCAATTATGGGTTTAAATTGCTCAATTGAATAGGAATAAAGCCATATTGATGAAAATTTATAAAATAAGCCTATGAAAGACTAATGACAAAGTAAAGTTACAGCTTAAAAATAAAGAACTATAGGAACTACTACAACCTTTAAACAAGAAAAGGAAAATGAGAGAGAAGAGAGAGAGAGAGAGAGAGAGGAAACTAAAAGAGTCCCAAACCTGCATTGGTCCAAGGCGAGAGTGGAGAGAGAAATAGAAGTTCTCGTCGATGCAGGTTTACTGACGTACCAAACGAAGACATAATCTTCCAAGTAACCTTCCTATATATATTCCGAAGACATAATCAATCCATAAAACTAAAGAAATAGCAAATAGAAGAAAAATAAAAAAAATTAAGAAAACATAAAACCATATAATCGGATTGCTTTTGACGAGATAACTCTCCGTTGGATAAGTGTTCACTATTGATATCTTATGGGGAAGATCAATTATGCCCAGTTATAGATTCAAATTGCACAATTGAATAGGAATATTGCCCTATTGATTAAAATTCCTAAAATAAACATATGAAAAATCGATGACGAAGTGAAGTGGCAACATGAAAATAAGAACTATAGGAACTGTTATAAAGCTTAAACAAGAAAATGAAAATATAAGAGAGAGAGAGAGAGAAATAGGGAGACAGAGAGGAAACTAACAGAGTCTCAAAATTGCATTGGTCAATAGCAAGAGTGAAGTGAAAAATAGATTTTCTAGTATATGTAGGTTGGTTGTCGTACCAAACAAAGATATAATCTTTCTATTAGTTTTCATATATACATTCTCAAGACACAATCAATCCTTAAAATTTAAGAAATAACAAATATGAGCGAAATAAAATGGAAAATTAAGAAAAAATATAACCACACGATCAAATTGTTTTTGACGAGAAGAATCTAAGTTCGATTAGGGTTCACTAAAGATATCTTATGAGGAAGATAAAGTATCTCCAATCATGGGTTCAAATTGCTCAATTGAATAGGAATAAAGCCGTGTTGATGAAATTTTTTAAAATAAACCTATGAAAGACTGATGATAAAGTGAAGTTATAGCTTGAAGATAAAGAACTATAGGAATTGTCAGAACGTTTAAACAGGAAAAGAAAAATGAGAGAGAAAAAAGAGAGAGAGAGAGAGAGAGAGAGAGAGGAAACTAACATAGTCCCAAACTTGCGTTGGCCCAAGGCAAGTGTGGAGTGAGAAATAGAAGTTCTCGTAGATGCAGGTTTGCTGACGCACCAAATGAAGACATAATCATCCTAATAGCCTTCCTTTACACATTCCCAAGACACGATCAATCCCTAAAAATTTAAAAAATAACAAATATAGAAGAAATAAAAGGGAAAATTAAGAAAATATATGCGCACACAACCAAATTGATTTTGTCGAGATAACGTCTAGTTGGATTAGGATTCACTGTTGATATCTTATGAGGAAGATAAAGTATCCCTAATCATAGGTTCAAACTGTTCAATTAAATATGAATAAAGCCCTGTTGATGAAAATTGAACCCATTAATGACTGATGACAAAGTGAAACTGCAACTTGAAAATAAAGAACTAAGAATTGTTAAAACGTTTAAACAAGAAAAGGAAAACGAGAAATAAAGACACAGAAAGAGAGAGAGACAGGGGGAGAGAGAGAGAGAGAGTCCCAAGCTTGCATTGGTCCAAAGCCAGAGTGGAGTGAGAAATAGAAGTCCGCGTAGTTTCAGGTTAGTTGTCGCACCAAACGAAGACATAATCTTCCTAGTAGCCTTCCTATACATATTCCCAAGACACAATCAACCTCGAAAGTTTGGGAAATAAAAAATACCAGAGAAATAAAGAAGAAAATTAAGAAAACGTAAAATCACACAACTAGATTGCTTTTGACGAGATGATTCTCCGTTGGATTAGGGTTCATTGTTGATATCTTAGGGGGAAGACAAAGTATCTCCAATCCTAGATTCAAATTGCTCAATTGAATGGGAATAAAGCCTCGTTGATGAAAATTCTTAAAATAAACATATGAAAGACGGAGACAAATTGAAGCTGCAGCATCAAAACAAAGAACTATAGGAACTGTTAGATAATTTAAATAAGGAAAGGAAAACGAAAATAAAAAACAGATAGAGACAGAGAGAGTCCCAAACTTGCATTGGTCCAAGGCTGGAGTGGAGTGAGAAATAGAAGTCCTCGTAGATGCAGGTTGGCTGTCGTACCAAAGGAAGACATAATATTCCTAGTAGCCTTCCTATACACATTCCCAAGATATATTCAATCCCTAAAATTTAATAAATAACAAATACATGTGAAATAAAAAGGAAAATTAAGAAAACATATAACTACACAACCAGATTGCTTTTGACAAGATAACTCTCAGTTGGATTAGGGTTCACTATTGATATCTTATGAAGAAGATAAAGTATAGTTAGTCATGGCTTCAAATTGCTCAATTGAATAGGAATAAAGCTTTGTTGATGAAAAATTTTAAAATAAACATATGAAAGACTGATGACAAAGTGAAGCTGCAGCATGAAAACAAAGAACTATAGGAACTGTTAGAAAGCTTAAACAAGAAAAAGAATATGAGAGAAAAAGAGAGAAAAAGAGGGAGAGAGAGAGAGGAAACTAACAAAGTCCTAAAATTGCATTGCCCAAGGCAAGAGTGAAGCGTAAAATAGAAGTTCTCGTAGATGCATGTTAGCTATCGTACAAAACGAAGACATAATCTTCCTCGTAGTTTTCCTATACACATTTTCAAGACACAATCAATCCCTAAAATTTAAGAAATAACAATACAAGAGAAATAAAATAGAAAATTAAGAAAACATATAACCAGGCGACCAGATTACTTTTGACGATATAACTCTCAATTGGATTAGGGTTCACTATAGATATCTTATCGGGAAGATAAAGTATCCCCGATCATGAGTTCAAAATGCTCAATTGAATCGGAACTAAGCCCTGTTGTCGAAAATTTTTAAAATAAAAATATGAAAGACTGATGATAAAGTGAAGTTGCAGCTTGAAAACAAAGAACTATAGGAACAGTTAGAACATTTGAACAAGAAATGGAAAACGAGAGGGAAAAGAGAGAGAGAGAGAGAGAGAGAGAGAGAGAGAGAGAGGAAACTAACAGAGCCTCAAATCTACATTGGTCCAAGGTAAGAGTGGACTGAGAAATAGAAGTTCTCTTAGATGCAGGCTCGCTGATGTACCAAACAAAGAGATAATCTTCAAAGTAGCCTTCCTATACATTTTCCCAAGACACAATCAATCCCTAAAATTTAAGAAATAATAAATACAAGAAAAATAAAAAGGAGAAATAAGAAAACATAAAAACATTCGACTAGATTGCTTTTGACGAGATAACTCTCCATTGGATTAGTGTTCAATGTTGATATCTTATGAGGAAGATCAAGTATGCCCAATCATGGGTTCATATTACACAATTGAATAGGAATAAAGCCTTGTTGATTAAAATTCTTAAAATAAACATATGAAAAACTGACGATGAAGTGAAGTTGCAGCATGAAAACAAGAAGTATAGGAACTGTTAGAAAGCTTAAACAAGGAAAGGAAAACGAGAGAGAAAGAGAGCGGAAACTAGTAGAGTCCCAAAATTGCATTAGTCCAATACAAGACTGAAGTGAAAAAGAGAAGTCCTTGTGGATGCAGGTTAGTTGTCACACCAAACGAGGACATAATCTATATTGTAGCCTTCCTCTACATGTTCCCAAGGCACAATCAATCATTAGAATTTAAAAAATAACAAATACAAGCGAAATAAAAAGGAAAATAGTAAAAATATATAACAGAACAATCAGATTGCATTTGACAAGATAACCTTCAGTTGGATTCAAAGTTTTAAAATAAACCCATGAAAGACTGATAACAAAGTGAACTTGCAGCTTGAAAATAATGAATTATAGGAACTATTAGAATGTTTAAACAAGAAAGGAAAAATGAGAAAGAGAGAGAGAGAGAGTGAGAAAACTAACAGAGTTCTAATTATATTGGTCAAAGACAACAGTGGAGTGAGAAACAGAAGTCCTCGCAGATGCTGATTGGCTGTCGTAGCAAACGAAGACATAACCTTCTTAGTAGCCTTCCTATACATATTTCCGAGACAGAATTATTCCCTAAAATTTAAGAAATAACAAATACAATGGAAATAAAAAGGAAAATTAAGAAAACATATAACCACACAAGCAGATTGCTTTTGACAAGATAACTCTCAGTTAGATTAGGGTTCACTGTAGATATCTATGGGGAAGACAAAGTATCCCCAATCACGGGTTCAAATTGCTCAATTGAATAGGGATAAAGCCCTGTTGATGAAAATTTATAAAGTAAACCCATTAAAGACTGATGACAAAGTGAAGCTGCAACTTGAAAACAAAGAACTATAGGAACTGTTAGAACGTTTAAATAAGAAAAGGAAAATGAGAAAGAAAGACGGAGAGAGAGAGAGAATGAGAGAGAGAGTCCCAAACTTACATTGGTTCAAGGCCAGAGTGGAGTGAGAAATAGAAGTCCTCGTAGATGCAGGTTGACTGTCTGTAACGCCCCCTAGCTTAACTGTATCACTATACAGGTCAAACTAGGAAGTATTACTCTTTCTTAAACCATATCTTTAGTTTTATAAAAAGGTGGGCAAATTGAACTTTCCAAAACGTTTAGACAAAACTACTGCGAGGCATTACTTGCTGAAAGTCTCTTTACAAAATGTACAACCAAAAAGTTCTTATCAGTTTATCTTGCCATCAGCAGTTATATTTACAACACACAAAATAATAAAATACAAAGAAAACATCGCCCACAGGTCAAGCTCGTCTACATTTGTATGATCATGGCGATGAGAAAGCGTGCTAGCCAACCAGCAACTCTATACATCAAAAACCTCCTCACCTGCATCACAGGAACTAAATGAGCTAATGCTCAGTAAGTAANAGACAGACTAAACACTGTACTTAAAACATATCTCGTAAAATCAGTACAATGGTACTACTTTAAATCCAATGTGTGAAAAACTTCACTTCTTTGAAAATCATGCTTAAATAATCATGTCATGCTTATGTCTTTCATAAACAAAATAATAGCCATATAAATAGCATACAATTGAAATAATACGCATAAGCATGTAGGAAAACACCTTGTATCTACTACTGTTCTTGTGATACAGTTAAAACAAATCTTTACTTACTTTGTGTCCGGTAGAAAAGATAGTGAAAAGGGTCAGTATCCTCTGTGGCAAGATGTGTGGAAGACCTGATGTCAATTTTATTAGTAAGATGATTACTACAATGTAAAATGCTTAAGAAAACAAGCACAAGACTAAAATCACAACATTCACCACATAAGGAAGCCTAATCTCAAAATGAACCAAAATGTCACCTACTTTCATAAAAACTAGTCCATTTGCTTGTAAATGGTATCATTTGGTTTTAAAAATATTTGGACAGCACCTCCCCCTATTTTCAGGACATCCCCACATGATTAAAATCATAGTTTTAAACCTGTAATATCATTTTACAATCCAGTTCCCACATATACAACTCAAATAGGATCATTTAGAACATCCTAGGTGCACTTGAATTCTTTTTGATTTAGACAAAGCTTAGTATTACTTTCACACTTCTACATCATCACAACCAGCCACAAAATGAGTGTAATAAATATTAGGATCCTTAAAATAAACACTCCAAGCTTGGAAAATCAGATTACAAATACCAAAAATGAAATCTACTACACATGAAAACACTTAAATCCATAACTAGCAACTTTGGGGCTTTAAGTGTAGCTTTAATCCTCCGCTTAAATTCTTTGTTTCCAGCCATATGTAAGGTTTTCTAGGACTTTTATTCATCAAATAAACACTTTGATTTAAGAGTTCATGCAAAAGAAATTAATTACAAATTCAAAATCCTACATAGAGCTCACCTTGACTAGTTTGAGCTTTTATTGAAGCTCTTGCCTTCTACCTTCACCAAATTGATTCTTAAGGCTTCGAAACTGATTTTAGCACCCAATAGAACCCAGAGGAACCATTATTTAGGTGAGAGTAAGTGGTAAACTGAAACTAGAAAACAAAACCTAGGAAGAAGAACTAGTAGAATTACCTTGACTAGTTTGGACCTATCTCGCTTTCTTGATCTCTAAATTGAGTTCTACCACTTGGAAACTCTTGGATATGGATAAGGGAAGTTGAGAGAAGCCTAGGAAGGTATTGGAGAGGTTCAGGTCGTGGCTGGAGAGAAAGGAGAAGAGAATGACCAGATTTGGTCCAAAATCAATACTTAAGGGCTAAGAAAAGGCATAACTTAAATTTTAAGGGGTATTTTCAGTATTTCACACCCTAACGTTCCATGTGTCCAGCTTTAAATCACTCTTGGCTTACTCTCACGTTCATGGCCAATCCTATACACTCAAGTCTAAACCAAAATGGTGAAATCTAGCTTAAAAGGTGAAATCTAGTCATACTTTGACCTATAATCCCATATGGCCAATCTTATTGTAATCTGGTGGAACCTAGCCCCATAACCAATCATTAAACATAAAAAAATAAGTCAATGAAACTCTAATTAATGATGCAAACATAGTATTAATGCCTAATTTTTATAATGCACAAAGACGATATTACGCGATTAAGCTGAATCTAAGCTAGCTTAGTGTAATTAAACACAGTTTAGTACAGTGACTGCCACCTTGTGCTTACCTGAAACGAGCATTTTGTAAGATGCTAGAAATGATTTCTACACATTAAATAAAAGCTATTTGACGTGTTAAACGTACAGTGAATTTGGCTCCGAAAAGCGTAAAAAATACATTTTATCGAAAAACTACTATTTGACCAAGTTATCGACAAACATGATTTTTAATGCATGTGCATGTATTCATGAATATATTCTCTGTTCCTTTCACACACCAAGCTCTCTTTCTCTGAGGGTACTGAGCCTTTGCACTGCATGAGAGTACTTCAACAACTCTTAATACAATAATACATATTAAAAGCTTTTAACAATCAGAATGAGTAATTTACTATAAAATTGATACTAGTTTCTTAATATGTCTATTATGCAGTATGAACATGTTTATTATTGGCTTATTATGCATGTGAGAATCTTGGGCATTACAATCCTTCCCTCCTTATTAAATTTCGTCCTCGAAATTTGCTTACCCAAATAAGTGAGGATACTTCATTTTCATCTCTTCTTCTCTTTCCCATGTGGCCTCTTCAAGTTCGTGGTTCCTCCATAATACTTTGACCAGAGGGATCTTCTTGTTTCTAAGCTCCTTTTCTTTTCTATCCAAAATCTCCACTGGTTGTTCTTCATAACTCACATCTTGGCTCAACTCTAATGGCTCGTAACTCAAAACATGTGAAGGGTTTGGAATATATCTTCTTAACATAGAGACATAAAAAATATTGTGTACATTCGACAGTGAGGGTGGTAAAGCAAGTCTATAGGTAACATCTCCAACTTTCTCAAGTATCTCAAATGGGCCTATATATCTAGGACTAAGCTTCCCTTTCTTCCCAAACCTTATGATTCCTTTCATGGGAGCAACCTTCAAAAATACCTTGTTCCCAACATCAAATATAACCTCTCTCCTTCTTGGATCAGTATAATGTTTCTATCTATTCTGAACAGCTAATAACCTTTTACGAATCTTTTCTACTGCTTCAGCTGTTTTTCTTACCAGTTCTGGACCAAGAAATTTTCTTTCTCCCATCTCATCCCAGTGAATTAGAGATCTACTTTCTCCCATACAATGCTTCATATGGAGGCATTTCAATTGAAGCTTGATAACTATTATTGTAGGCAAATTCTATCAGTGGCAAGTACTTGCTCCAAGACCCATGAAAATCTAACACACAAGCTCTAAGCATATCCTCAAGAGTCTGTATAGTTCTCTCTGATTGTCCATCTGTTTGAGGATGGAAAGCTGTGCTAAATACCAGTTTCGTAACCATAGCCTCTTGAACACTCCTCCAAAATTTCGATGTAAATCTAGAATCTCAGTCAGAAATTATGACTTTTGGAACACCATGTAGTCTCACAATCTCTTGGACATATAACTGAGCAAACTGGTCTAGGTTATAAGTTAGTTTAATCGGCAGAAAATGGGCTGACTTAGTATATCTATCCACAATAACCCAAATAGCATCCTGGCCGTTATTTGTCTTAGGAAGTCCAACTACCAAATCTATAGCAATCTCTTTCCATTTCCATTGTGGCACATGTATAGGCTTCAATGTACCAGCAGGCCTTTGATGTTCAGCTTTAACTTACTGGCATGTGAGACATTGCTCTACAAACTCAATCACATCCTTCTTCATACCTGGCCACCAGTAATGCATTTTCAAATCCCTATACATCTTTGTAGTACCGGGATGCACAGAGTAGGGAGTAGTATGACCTTCTGTCAATATCTCCTTTCTAATTGTTCCATCTAGCACACATAGCCTATTTCTGTATCTGATTGCACCATCACTAGAAATCTGGAAAGCCACCTCCTTTCTAAACTCTATCTTAGTCTTCAAACTTGTCAGATAGGGATCTGTATTCTGACTTTGCTTAATTCTCTCCAAAATTGTAGGTTGCAATGTAAGAGCTGCTAATTTCTCTGTTAAACCTGTAGGCACTATCTCTAATTCCAATCGATGCAAATCCATCAAAAGATGTTTCTGATCAATATACTTAAGTGACATAGCAGCTAATGACTTTCTACTTAGAGCATCTGCAACCACATTAGCTTTCCCTGGATGATAGTTGATCTCACAATCATAGTCTTTCACCAGTTTAAGCCATCTTCTTTGTCTCATATTCAATTCCTTTTGGGTAAAAAAATACTTGAGACTTTTATGGTCTGTGTAGATTTGACATTTTTCTCCATAAAGATAATGTCTACAAATCTTCAGTGCAAAAACTACTACTGCTAGCTCCAAATCATGAGTAGGATATTTCTTTTCATATTATTTTAGTTGCCTAGAAGCATAAGCGATAACCTTACCATTTTGCATCAGAACACAGCCTAGACCATTCTTTGAAGCATCACTATAAACAACGAATCCTCCTGATCTAGTAGGTATAGAAAGTATAGGAGCTGTGACCAAAAGATGCTTTAACTCTTGAAAACTCTTTTCACAATCATCATTCCAATGAAACTTCATGTTCTTTCTAGTCAACTGAGTCAATGGAGAGGCCAACTTAGAAAATCCTTCTACAAACCTTCTATAGTAACCAACCAAACCCAAGAAACTACGAATCTCTGAAACATTTGTAGGTCTTGACCAATTACTTACAGCTTCAACCTTTGTTGGGTCCACAGAAATACCATTTTCAGACACTATATGACCAAGGAAGATAACTTTCTCTAATCAGAACTCATACTTCTTGAACTTTGCATACAACTGCTTTTCTTTCAAGATTCTCAAAACTATTCTCAAATGCTCCATATGCTCCTCCCTTGAGCGCGAATATATCAAAATGTCATTAATGAACACTATAACAAAACTATCTAAGAAATCCTTGAATACTCTGTTCATCATATCCATAAAAGCAGCTGGAGCATTAGTTAAACCAAAGGGCATCACTAAGAACTCATAGTGCCCGTATCTCGTTCTAAAAGCTGTCTTATGAATGTCTTCTTCCTTGATCTTCAACTGATGGTATCCAGATCTTAAATCAATCTTCAAAAATACTGAAGCATCTTGTAACTGATCAAACAAATTATCAATTCTAGGGAGAGGATACTTATTCTTGATTGTGACCTTATTTAACTCTCTATAATCAATACAAAGTCTCATGGTTCCATCTTTCTTCTTTACAAATAAAACCGGAGCACCCCATGGTGAAAAGCTTGGGCGTATGAAACCCTTGTCCAAAAGCTCCTGTAATTGTACCTTTAATTCCTTTAGCTCTGCCAGAGCCATTCTATACGGTGCTTTAGAAATAGGAGCTGTACCAGGTAGCAAGTCAATAATAAACTCTATCTCTCTATCAGGTGGCAATCCTGGTAGTTCTTCTGGGAATACCCCTAGAAATTCATTAACCACTGGTACTTCCTCTGGCTTCATCTTAAGTTCCTCTCTAGTATCCATTACAGTTGCCAAATAACCAGTACATCCTTTCTCAAGTAACTTCCTTGCTTTTATCATTGAAATAATTGGCACCATTTTCTTCTTAGAAGACCCAAGGAAAGTAAACTCATCTTCACCAGGTGGTTGAAATACTACTCTCTTACCATTACAATCAATGCTAGCATGATACTTAGATAGCCAATCCATACCCAAAATCACCTCAAAATCTTGCATATCCAACACTATTAAATCTACTCACAACTCTCTACCATCTATCCGTATTGGACATGCTCTCAAAACTTGACCAGAATATAGCACATCCCCAGATGGAATAGTTACACAATATCTTAAATTCAAAGTTTCAGGTGATCTACCTAATTTTCTCACATATGCTGGTGATGCAAATGAATGTGTAGCTCCTGAATCTATTAATGTATTTGTAAGGATATCAAAGATAGAGATCTCACCTGCTACAACCGATGGATCAGCCTCAGCATCTGTTGCAGTCATGGTAAACATGTGAGCAGGAACTTTCTTTTGTTCACTAGAGGAGGAGGGACACAATCTCTAGAAAAGTGTCCTGTCTTTCCACAAGTGTAACACACTCTACTACCCAAAAGACATTCCCCTTTATGAGGCTTTCCACATTTAGGACAAGTAACTTTCTGATTCGGAGTAGGTTGTATTTGTTGACCTACTGCTGGGCACTTTGAAGGATCTTGACTTTGTCCTTGACCTTGTGAGAATTTCCTTTTGCCGCCATTAAACCCCGGTTGAGTACCTTTTCCAAAATTTGCATTCTGCCTTGCCATATTTATATTTCTTCTAATTTCTAGTGCTTTTACCACCTTCAGTTCAGCTTCTTCAGCTTCAAGGGCCTTCTTTTCAACTTCTGTGTAAGGGACACCTTTTCCTGTAGCCATCTTAATATCCCTATATATTTCTGCTTTGAGCCCCTGTAGGAACTGATTAACTTTCAACTCGTTGGTACCAACCATATGAGGAGCAAAACGGGATAGCTCATCAAATTTCTTTATATAGTCACACACAGATATGCCACCTTGCTTCAGATTAGTAAACTCAGCTGCATTTGCGAGTCGATGAGCTTCACTAAAGTACTTCCTATAAAAGATTTCCTTAAATCTCTCCCAAGTCAGTCTGTCAACATCAGTGATTGACTTCATGGAATCCCACCAGTGCCTGGCATCCATTTGGAACATATATGTAGCACAAGAAACTTTCTCCTCCTCAGGGATTCTTATATAATCAAAGATACTCTCCAAACTCCGAATCCACTCCTCAGCTAATAATGGATCTGTTTCACCTTTGAAAATTGGAGGTTTATTCTTCCTGAACCTTTCAGAAGCTGGTTCATGATTTTCTTTTCTAGCTACAATTTGTGCTGGTAATTGTTCCTCTCTCCTTTGGTCCCGTTCTATAAGCCTCTCTATTTGTTGAGCCTGTTTCTCCACTAATTTGGCCAATCGATGTATAGTAGTATCTTTATCATTCTCTTGATCAGTCCTCTGTTGGCTGGTCTGACCTTTACCCCTCGGCATGATTTCCTGTACAGTGGCCCTTTACTTACAAACATAATAGCCAATAATAATGTTTGAATCAAACTTATATAATATAAATGAAGTGCACATATGAAAATAATTAGACTTACTAGTTGACCGAGCTTTCTGTCACATGATCATATATATGTAGGCAGTTTTCAGAAACGACTAAACTTCTGCCCTGATACCACAACTGTAATACCTCCTAGCTTAACCGTATCACTATATAGGTCAAACTAGGAAGTATTACTCTTTCTTAAATCATATATTTAGTTTTATAAAAAGGTGGGCAAATTTGAACTTTCTAAAATGTTTAGACAAAACTACTGCGAGGCATTACTTGCTGAAAGTATCTTTACAAAATGTACAACCAAAAAGTTCTTATCAGTTTATCTTACCATCAGCAGTTATATTTATAACACACAAAATAACAAAATACAAAAAAAACATCGCCCATAAGTCAAGCTCGTCTACATCTGTATGATCATGGCGACGAGAAAGCGTGCTAGCCAATCAGCAACTCTATATATCAAAAACCTCCTCACCTGCATCACAGGAACTAAACGTGCTAATGCTCAGTAAGTAAAGATCATGCATACTCATGAATGTGTTTCATGCATAGACTTCATTGAAATTCCCATTATACTCTTTCTTTTATAAGTTTTCATTTTGATGCACTTTTCTTTGAAAATATTTCTTTATAGGGCCCTTGAGTACGTTACAAAGTCGCGGCAGTCGGTAGGCCGTGCCCACCTATGCGGGAAGGAAACACATGGCCAATGTGAACCATACCTACCCAACACAGACCGACTAAGTAATGCACCTAATAAATCTCATAGTACAATGCTCAGTCCCGGCAGTCGGTAAGCCGTGCCCACCTATGCGGGAAGGATGCCTATGCAAACCATACTTACCCAACGCAGACAGACTAAACACTGTACTTAAAACATATCTCGTAAAATCAGTACA
>JXTC01000127.1:171382-185841 GCA_002914845.1 Trema orientale
TTTTTTTTTTTATAATTGAAAAACAGTTTTTCATCAAACTCAAAAAACAATTAAAGATCATCAACATTTCTATGCATAGTTTTATCAAAAACATAAAACATGAACATATAGAAATGAAGAACATACCAGAAAAAGAAAATCAAAATAAACATGATCATTTCCTTATAGCAACATCTAATCAAATAATCATTCAAACTCATTGAATCTATTGACCATCATACAAACTAGAGTATACTCTTAATATGAACAAGACCAAACATAAACAAAAACTTTCCGGAACCCAAAAACATCAATCAACAAGAGAATAGACCGAAGTAAAATATGCCAGATCAACAATAAAACCTGTCTCTGATACCAATTGCTGGTGTTTACTGAAATAAATTTCCAGAAAATATTTTAATAAAATGATTTTCAAGAACACCATAGTTTTGTAAAATCAAGAGACGCAGCGGAATTGGTCGTTTAAAATTTTTCTTTTTATGAAACATCTCGGATCGTGATCTAACATAAATTAACTCTTGATCTAGACAAGAACAATACCCGGATTCGCTCCACAACCTTCTCGTCTTCCCCTCTATTCTCGAAACTCGTTTGATTGATCCGGTGGGTGGTCACCTTCTTGATTTCCAACAAAGAGATCCACAGAAGAACAAGAAGACAATCTCCTTGAACCGATTTCTCCGGGATGGTCGAAAAACACCAAGGATGGTGAACCCCTAGTGCTGGCCGATTTTCCTCTCTCCCCTTTTCTCTCTGTTATGCGTGTAACACTCTCTTCCTCAAGGGGTGTTTCACGTGTTGTGTATATTGTGTAGTTCGAGAACTTTTCTCTTAACTATAGAGAGATTAGTAAACCCTAATGGGCTTATTGGGCTTGTTGTGCTCAACTGATCATCAAATAACTATTGGGCTTTAATTTGAGCTAGACAGGGGACCAGAGGGATCCATAAAGCCCAAGCTCCAATGGACCGTATACCCACTATCATAATTAACTCTTAACTATGATTGGGCCTTGTCTATTAATATTGGGGCACACCACTATAGGCCCAATATTGAACTCTTGAACTAAATGTCATTATTTTTCTGTGAAGCTTATTAACAATTATTTAGCTTGATCCATTTAGCATATACTATACCTGTAGACAAACCCCCGATGCAGTGCCGTACTAGTAGGGTGAGATTACCGTATTACCCTTCTAGTACATGTTTACCTTTGAGTTAACATTTTTCATCTAATGGATAATAGTTGACTACGGTGTTTGTATCTGCTCATACTAACACAGTCAAATTCACATAGTGAATACCGGGACCCTGGTTTATATTATCCAAGTTCTTGAAAAAACTCAAAGTGACATTATATGCATGGTGTCCATTATGAGAAATGTTCTGCACATTTCATATACCTTATCTTCCAAGATACCGGAGTTCGAACCATAAATCTGAACTAGTCCTTTTGTAACTCAAAAAGACAAAACACATGAAAGTAAGTTCGTTAATCACTATGATTAAGGTCTTCTACAATAGCGCTAGATTAGTGAAATTAGAAATTTGAGTTACAGCACTTAACCTCAAATTCTAATTCACTAGGTCCTGTTCGATGCTGTTATAACTTTGTTATAACACACTAGTGTTTCTATCCGAAGACTCACTTCAATAATTAGAGATTTCATTAATTAAATAGACAACACTACATTCTATGGCATAGTAAAGTATTCCATCTTCAATATATAGAATGCGAACAATTTAATTTACACATAATGAAATAAAGAATATAATGTCTCCCACATATGAACTCATCATACAAATAATTTTTTATTACTCATTTCTTGTCTTGGAATCTTTTAGATGTTTGTATAAAATAAACATACACATCATATGTATATCAATGGGTCATAAATGAAATAGAAATTCACAACATGGAATTTATTAATAATAAATAGATANATACAACATAAACAAGTTATGTGTATTGAACTGGACCAGATAATATAAAGAATTGGAGTGCCGTAACTCAATTCTTACATTACCACAAACTAGCTTTTAGCATATAGATCTTAATCTTTGATATTTGATTGGACTTGCTTTCATGGGTTGTAGTCTTTTGATTTGTTAAAAGACTAACCTCTATGAAATTAGTGGTGAACTCTGGCATATTGGAGGTTATGGTTTATGAATTGATGGGAACACCAAATAGTTAAGGACACTATACATTAATGCCACTTTAGGTTCTTTCAAGATTCATAGAATAATTAAATCAAAGATCTTAGTATTCACTTTGTGAATTGGTTGATAATTTTGCCTAAATGGCCATTGAGAACAAAATTATCGATAACATTATTCCTTGATAGAAAGATGGTAACTTAAAGGTAAATAGGTGTTGGAGGGGTATTACGGTAATTTCACCTATCCAACTACGGCATTGTATAGGGATTCTATGTGTGGTATAGAATACGCTAGATGGATCGGTTAATCAAGGTTAGTTGATTGAATCTCTATAAAAGGTATGACATCTAATCTAAGAGTACAGTATTGGGCCTTTAGTGGAGTGTCCCCTTTACTAATAATATTTCTATAAATACCATAATAAGAGTTATTATGTATTTATCATATTATTGGAGCTTAGATTATTTGGATCCATTAGGTCCTTTGTCTAACTCAATAAAACTCATTAATTAGTTGGTGGTATTCGTGAAATTAGTTTCATGAAACTGTGTAAAATAATGATTCTACAGAGAAGTTGGTATTTTTATAAATAAATTACATGAGTTGGACATATTTATAAAAATACACCCAAAGCCCAAATTGGAGAATAAACCCAATCCTAGTTGGACTAGGGTTAACAGTTTTGGGTCCCATATATATAAGATATATGAGAGAAAAAACTGCACAGTAACTCTAAGAGAGCTACACGCCTAAGGCATAGAGAGAGAGAGAAAATTCGGCCAACAATATAAATATACCAGATGTTCAAAACCATGCCTCATGTATGTCAGAATGATAGATTAGGTGGTTATGCTTCAGGCATAACAGAATAACAGATAATTTTTTTATATAATTCAAGGATTACACATGTTAACAAAAATAATTAATTCTTACATTGCAGGTGGAACGTTACTTACCTCGATTCCAGGCTTATCAGATCTCCAATGGTGAAATGCTCTTTTGCTCAAGGTACAACTTACGTATCCTAATATTAACCAAATATACCATTCTAGTCACTAACTACAATTCTTGTTTTAAAGAAAATGATTAGAACACGTACTATGAGTTAGTCATATATACCAACAAATTTACAGTCATAAAATGATAACTAAAAATAAATAATTGACACATATCCAAGTAGTTAATACAAAAAGATCAAATATACTCACTCATCAATCAATCTAACTATCATGTATGAAACCTTCATATCCAAAACACTACTAAAACCTCCTCCAAGTATATTTATATACGTACATAATTCAGAAAATTAACAAGTTCTAATGCTTAGCTATATAAATTAACCTACATAGATAAGACAAGTGCAATAAAATCTCTAACATATAGATTTATTCAAGTCTGACATAACTAAATCACAACAAAGTTTATGTCTCAACTTTTCCTAATATAAGTACACATGAGAAATCAATTAATGAGCCAAAGATCACCACAAAATCCTAAGTTGAAAATACTTGAATCGGTTCAAAGAATAAAGAATTATTAAGAAGTAATTACTTTTAGTTACAATACTTAAAGCTGGTCATGTGAAATTCGTAAGTGGAAACAAGTAAAAGTATTATAAAAAGAATAAAGAATTATTAAGAAGATACCTAGATGTACTTTGACAAGACAAAGGTTATATTAACTGCTAAAGATTTCAGTGTAAACTCTAACACTCAAAGCTTGATATACTAAGTATAGAAGACATAATAAAGAGATGATGATAATGGAGGAAGGTGCGTGAAATAGAAAACAAACAAGTAAGACAGGACAATATAAAACTGGCCAAAAGGGTTGCCGACTTACCACATGTCGGTTGATCTTTTTATTACTATTATCATTTTTCATTTTTTTTAAACAAATAATATAAATATAAATGCACGTATACTTTCAAGTTATAACAATAATAAGATCAAATAAGACATAAAAAATATACTTAATAAAGAATATGAGTGTTAAGTATCAAAACGTGATTTTTTTTTTTATTAAGTCAATGTCATGAACATTTTAGATACCCAATAGATTACTAGAACCTTTAAAAAAAATTAAAACACATATATACCACTTATAAGGTACTTACTATATTAATCATGCAAATTCAAAAATAACTATTTTATATAATTATATCCCATAAATTATCTCATTACACATCAGACTTGTACCAAAGAGCATATCTCGAGCATTTCACTGCAAAATACTTAGGTGCAATGTTAATTAGAATAAATAATATTATAAAACAAGCACTCAAAAATATATGCAAATTTAATTTTAATATGAATGATCTAGAGTCATGTTGTTATTGACTATTTAATCTTATGAGGAGTTGGGTGTTACGTAAGACTTTAGGATATTACGTAAGACCTTAGGATATTACACGACTATACTGATTTTGAAGTCAAGAACCTCTTGAACACGGGTCAGATGCATCTTGATTTGGAGTCAAGAAAGGTGTGACCAATAATGTATGACAAGCATACTGACCCCTAGTCAAGTGATGCTTGATCCGTAGTCATTAAGCTCTTGACCATATGATAATATAAACTTGATTGACTAGTGATGCTTGACCCATGGTCATTAAGCTCTTGACCATATGATAAGATAAACTTGACTTTCATTCAAAATATAAGATTTTGCTTCTATGAACAACATACTTACAATCATTGTTGTTGACTGGTTGAATAAGTCTCTTACATGTTCTTCGACAGTTTTAGCAAGTACTATTTATATTTGTCCAGCAATCTGCCTCATCTCAAAGAACCATTGTTGCATTCTATCTATTAACATCTCAATCAACTTCTTGATATGGAAGTTCCTAAAAGTTCCTAATATTTTTGTCCATGGCATTCATAGACTCAATATTATTATTAGTCATCATAGAGTACCTCTTACTGTGGAAGTGGGAATGTGCCTATTTCTTGTTCCCGACACCGTTGAGGTACCTACGAATGCCGACGTCTTCATTATCAAACAAATCCATGTAAATTGATCACTCTTCATACGTATATACCTCAACAGCTTTTGTAAACTTCAAATTAAGAGTTGAAGATGCACGAGGGAATGCATTTTTCACATTATGCAACAAATGCATCATGTAATAATCATGCTCTGCATTCGGATATATTTCCTTCACGGCATTAATTATGCTATCATGTCTGTATGAGATTATTGCCATCTGATCTCTGTCACTAATTGATTCTGGCCTTTAAGAAACTTCCGTCGACAACTATCATCGGCTAGCAATGTGGCCATCCCTAGCTAAAAGTAGCAAAAGACACAAAGAAGTACCTAAATACATCATTCTCATCGGTTGAAAGGGCCACGACAGAATCGGGATTAGAGCAATGTAACATGTAAGCTAAACGAGGTAAAAATCGATAAGCATCTTCGTCTGAACCATCCAAAGCAATCAAAGCTTTTTCTTTCACCCTCCAAGCCTTTTTATAACATATGTGGACACCATGCCCTTTCGCATTATAGACATAATATCATTTGGTCTGCATGTGGTTTTAGTGGGGTCGATAAATTTATCCTTGAACATTTTACCAACTAAATATGAACTTGTATGACATTGATATTTATGCATAGTATCAATTGGGCAAGTGTGCTCTGAATTTAATTGCACTACATTGTAAGCAAATAAATCATCCAAAAAGAAGTTGAATAAATTTATTAGAGTCTCTGCGTAGGTCAACGATAGCTTGACCACATGTCAATGTTTTTTTGACTCTGACAAGAAGTGCATAAACTAAGGTAAAAATGTGCTTGACCCCAAACGATGAACTGACCAGAGGTCAAGAACATCTGGCCCCCTGA
Source organism: Trema orientale (assembly GCA_002914845.1). Classification (NCBI taxonomy): domain Eukaryota; kingdom Viridiplantae; phylum Streptophyta; class Magnoliopsida; order Rosales; family Cannabaceae; genus Trema; species Trema orientale. The sequence goes on from JXTC01000127.1 coordinate 177,395, forward strand.
TCAAGAACATCTTGACTACAGGTCATGTAATTATTGAGTAAAAACTAAGAAAACCTTCACCTGACTTTATGAACATCTTGACCAGAGATCAATATTGTGTTGACTTTTGATCAAGAATTGCATGACCTATATTCAAGAAGAGCATGACCTATGGTCAAGAATTTCTTCACCATAGGTCATGCAATTCGTGACCAGAGACCAAGAATATCTTAACTGGAGGTCAAGAATATGTTTACCTAAGGTCAAGATATTCTTAACCCCAGTCATGAATATCTTAACCTGGGTCAAGATGTACTTAGTCTGGGTCCAAAATATCCTGACCCCTAGTTAAGAACATCTTGACCTACCTTCACCGGGTCAAGATGTCTATGACCCTAGGTCAAGATGCTTTTAACCCTGGTCAAGGACATCTTCACCTAGGTCATGTACTAGATATTGCTTATATAAATGACTCCATACCTTTTGATTTAGAATAAATTAGTGTCTTTGATCTTCGTAGCACGAAGAGTCTACTTGCAATTCTCATCCACACACACCATGTGCAAAACTTTCTTCTTCGATGTTCTGGTCTTGAATTCAAAATGACTGATTATTGCAAACCTGCTTAAATCCCTTTCCAATGCTTTTTTACTCACATGCATTGCACTAACTCATAACATGGTAGGAGAAACTTTGGTAAGTACATCCAGTTCATTTGAACAAGGAGGGATAACTAAATTAGTACCAGAATTGTTTGCACCTTCAGAAGTAGTCCCTTTGTTACTTAACTTAATTCACCTTCAGAAGTAGTCCTTTTGTTACTTAACTTAATTCCTTGGGTACTCGTAGCACCTAGCTTGCTTTTTTTTTTTCTCCATCATTGATTTTTTCTTCCACTACTGATGTCTCAAACTCAGGGATGTCTTCCAAACCAGTAACCACACACTCAGTCAAAAATGACCCTGTGGAATAATCATGTCCTCCCATCTCAGCTGTCTCAAGACTATCATTCTCATGTCTTGCCATCTCAATTGGCTCAAGATTCTGCTCCACATGTTTTAGCATATCAGGGTAATAGGCATTATTATTTGGAAGACAGAAATAGATTTTATGAGGAGGTACTCTAAAATTATTGGTTGGACCTTTATGTAACATGGTTATAGGCTCCCTAATTATGTCAACACAAAGAGGAAACTTTGCCTTGTCAAGTTCATTCTTCTTTAGGTCAATGTAGAATTTGACACTACGGTTATTGACAATCTTTACAGGCGAGATTCCTAATTCGTAAGTATAGTTAAAATCTAATGTGTGAGTTTTAGGTTTCAATTTGTGCCTCATACAATATCTCCAACAAACTCACATATGATGAGTTAATAGGAACCAACACACCCATGCTTTGACAATTAGGGTAAGCATAATTTTCGTCCCATACACCATTATACTTCACAAAAATATTAATATTTGCCATTCTTATAGAAAATTTAAGTTCGAAAAAATAATCAGTCAAAATTATCGCAAATGGGACTATAATGTTACATATAGAGGTAGGTCAAGTTTTGCTTGACCCATTAAGGTCGAGTCCAGCTTGCCCTTAATACGTCAAGCAAAACTTGACATTTAATAAGTAAAGTTAAACTGAGGAGGTTTATGGTTAAAAAAAAAATAGGACCCAAATAGGTCAAGTCCATCTTGACTTATTAATGTCAAGTTTTAATTGACCTTAATAGGTAAAGCAAAACTTTTCCTACCGAGGTTAAGAAAAAGAGGACCCAAATAGGTCAAGTCCATCTTGGCCTATTAAGGTCAAGCAAACCTTAACCTTAATAGGTTAACTAAAACTTATCCTATTAGGGTCAATAATATTTCAACCTCTATTGGTAAAGAGGATATTGACCTTAGGTCATGACAACCTTGACCTCTAGTATACAGGTCATACTTTTCTTGACCATGAGGCAGGAGTAATTTGACCTGTGATGTGCGAAAGATCATTACGAAGGTACATATACAAAAATATTAATATTTCAGCTAAACAATGCCCATATCAATATTCTACACCTCTTTTAAGCATTGCTCACTCATTATCAATCATGAATAAATATTCATCAAATAAAAAGACATAATTTTTTACCTTAAAATGCCAAAACTCCCCTAAAAACATCCACTTCAGTCTTTTTCTTCTCTTTTTTTTTTCCTAAAATACAATAAGCAAAGCTTGATCATTTTTCTCTTTAAAAAGTCACACTTCAAACACAGCAAGAACAGAGAGAGACAGACAGAGGGAACACCACAACCATGTAAGAGAGAGAGAGAGAGAGAGAGAGAGAGAGACAGACAAAAAAAGGAAAAGAAGAAAGAAGAAAGGAAGAAAAAACAACTAAGCTTCAAACATAGTTTCAACACAGAGATAGAGAGAGAATATGACAACCATGGAGGATAGAGAGAGAAGACAAATGACGAGAAAGAAAAAGGAAAGAGAAGAAAGAAAAAAGAAGGAAAAACTGGGGGAGGTAGGGGAAAAAGTGCATTTAATGCTCCTACCAACCTGGGTATTTTCAGCACGGACAATACTGGAACGAAATACATTCTCTCTCCACCATGTCCTAACAAAGCTCAACTTTTGGTCCTTACCATGTCCATATAATATGCAAGTCCTAAAAATGTCCAACTGACCACAAATAGGTCTTATCCATGTCCTTTTCTCATAGTAATGAAATTAGTTGTGACTAAAAGTACATTTAGCCACAAGAAATTACAACTTTTGCAGTTAAAACTCTTAGTCACAGATTTTTTAGTCCCAACATAATAACAATGATATTCTTTTAATCACAAATTTTTCACTTTTAGTCACAAATTTTGTTGCAATTATAAGTATACTTCTATTGTAGTGTCCAATTGAATGTTAATACAAGTATGTACACATGACACATTCTTCAAAAGAACCTAAAATTGCACTCTTGGATTATGTGAATGCTATAAAAAACTTAAATAATGAAGTTTATTCTATTTACAATTCTTTATACACGTGCTGTTGTCCCAAGATTGGATACCCAAAAAAAGGAAGGGCAAATTAGGTTTAGAACTTTTTCAAAACATTTTTTAAGTGAAAACCACTAAACCACACTTTTGAAACCTTTAAGTCAAATACTAAAAGATAGCAAGCACCACATAACAAATAATTTGACAGTAATTAAAAAGATAAGATTAGAGGAAACAACAAAGACAATTTTTATGAGGTTTAGCAATATATTTACATCTCTGACTCGAGGGATCTTCGCTTTAAGCATATATCGAATCAAGATTGTGGTTTGATCAACCTTTGTGAAAATATAGAGTAATTATTCTTAAGGCTCATCCAAACCATTTTAAGTACAATGTACTTGATTTCACCGTATCATGCCTAACTTGAATTGTCTAGAATCTTATGATAAGTGCACCTAAGCTAGATTGTCTTAACACGAGTGCCAACCTCACCTTAACACTCGATATTATCAATAATTAGAGTGATCCTTAACATTCGATACTTATCAATAATTAGCGTGATCCCACACTTGAGAACTCTACTGTCAAAGATATTTCATACAAGTTTGGCTTAGGAGATTTAGAACAAAACCTAATTAATGATCAAGTTTAACTCAAAAGTATTTCTCAAAGAGAAATTAATGTAAATGTAGGCTTAGGATGAGTTGGAAGTAGTCGAGAAGTAATGTATGTTGAGAGTCAAACGCCACTAAACAAACTTCTATATTATATCATGCACTATCGAAATTCCGGTCGAGTTAACATACTAGGTACCCCAAAAACCAAGTATTAAAATAGGTACAAAGTGTTGGATACCCAAATAATTATTAAAGCTTCAAATTGAGAATCTTAGCATAAAAACACACTAAAAAATAATAGGAAAAAAAACCCACATAAATCTAGATATGTGGAAATATATATATATTCATACATATGAAAGAATTATGAAAGTGAGAAAAAATAAAAGTGAATAGGAAAATCCGACTAGGGAAGGGTGAATTAGGTTTAACACTTTTTCAAAACTTTTTAAGTGATAAACCACACAATAGCACTTTTGAAACTTTTAAGTCAAATACTAACAGATGGCAAACAAGCACCACACACAAGAAATAATTTCATAATAATTAAAAAAGATAATATTTGAGAAAAAATACAAAGAGAATTTTCACGAGATTCGGCAACCTTCTTACATCTTTGGCTCTAGCGATCTTCAATTTTGAGCATATATCGAATCAAGATTGAAGTTCGACCAACCCTTATATAAATATAGAATAATTATTCTTATAGCTCACCCAAACCTTTTTAAGTGCAATAAACCTAAATCCGACTCTATCATGCTTAACTCAGATTGTATAGAATCTTATGAGAATCTCACCTAAACCAGATTATTTTGATACAAGTGCTATCCTCACCATAATACTCAATGCTCTTCAATAATTAGAGTGATCCCACACTTGAGAACTCTACTATTAAAGATATTTCGTAAAAGTTTGGCCTGGGAGATTCAAAACAAAAACTAATTAATGATCAAGATTGGCTCAAAGTGTTTCTCAAAGAGAAGTTAATGTAAATATAGGTTAGGATGAGTTGGAAATAGTTTAGAAGCAATGTATGTTAAGAGTTAAATGCCACTAAACAAACTTCTACATCAATAATCTTTATCCAATACTAAATGCCTTTTACCATTATATCACTCACTATCAAAATTTTGGTTGAGCCAAAATACTAGTTACCTAAAAAAAACAAGTATTGAAACATATATAAAGTGTTAGACACCCAAATAATTACTACCAGTTAAAGCTTTAAATTAAGAATATTAGTATAGAAACTACGCTAAAAAATAATAGAAAAACAAAAAAACAAACCCCACATAAATCTAGATATGTCGATATATATATATATGCATAGATACACATAGGAAAGAATTATTGAAATGAGAAAAAACAAAAGTAAATAGGAAAATCCTATTGGGAAAGGGTGAATTATTTTTAAAACTTTTTCAAAACTACTTTTTTAAATTAATAAATGACTAAATCACACTTTTGAAACTTTTAAGTCAAATACTAATAGATGATAAACAAGCACAACATAAGAAAGAATTTGACAGCAATTAAAAAAGACAGGATTAGAGAAAAAAACAACGGTAGTTTTCATGAGCTTCGGCAATCTTCTACATCTTTGGCTATAGCGATCTTTGCTTTTGTGCATATATCAAATCAAGATTGGGGTTTGACCAACTCTTATATAAATATAGGGCAATTATTCTTATATCCCACCCAAACCCTTTTAAATACAATATACTTGACTCTGACTCCATCATGCCTAACTCGGATTGTTTAGAATCTTATATCAATCTCACCTAAACTATATTGTTATAACACAAGCCAACCTGAACTTATCACTCGATGTTTTTTAATAATTAGCGTGATCCAACACTTGAGAACTCTACTATTAAAGATATTTATAGTTTGGATTTGGAGATTTGGAGGGAAAAAAAAAACTAATTAATGATCAAAGTTGGCTCAAACTGTTTCTCAAAGAGAAACTAATGCAAATGTAGGCTTAGGGCGAGTTGGAAATAGTTTAGAAATAACATTGAGTGTTAAATGCCACTAAATAAACTTCCATATTTATAATTTTTAGCCTAAACTATGTGCCTATTTCCATTATATAACTCATTATCAAATTTCAGGTCAAGCCAAAACACCACTTGCCCAAAAAACAAGTATTAAAACAAGTACAAAGTGTTAAATACCCAAATAATTATACTATCAATTGAGAATATTAGCATAAAAATCACGCTAAAAAATAATAGAAAAATAATCAAAACCTCATAAATCTAGCTATATGGAAATATATATACACACATTTCAAAGAATTATTGAAATGAGAAAAAATAAAAGTGAATTAGGTTTAAAACTTTTTCAAAACTTTTTTTGAGTAATAAACCACGAAACAATATTTTTGAAATTTTTAAGTCAAATACAAACAGATGGCAAACAAGCACCACACAATAAATAATTTGACCGTAATTAAAAAAAATATGATTGGAGAAAAAATAAAGAGAATTTTCATGAGGTTCGGCAATGTTATTACATCTCTAGCTCTAGCAACCTTCTTTTTTAGTCATATATCGGATAAAGATTGGGATTTGACCAACCCTAATACAAATATAGAATAATTATTCTTATGGCTCACCCAAACCTTTTTAAGTACAATAAACTTAACTTCAAATCTATCATGCCTAACTTACATTGTTTAGAATCTTATGACAATCTCACCTAAACCTCATTATTTTGACACAAGTGCCAACCTTACCTTAATACTCGACGCTTTTCAAAAATTAGAGTGATTCCACACATGAGAACTCTACTATTAAAGATATTTCATACAAGTTTTGGCCAGAGAGATTTAGAATAAAAACTAATTAATGATCAAGATTGGCTCAAAGTGTTTCTCAAAGAGAAATTAACGTAAATGTAGGCTAAGATGAGTTAGAAATAGTTTAGAAGCAATATATGTTTAGTGTTAAATGCCACTAAATAAACTTCTATATTAATAATTTTTAGCCAATATGAAATGTCTTTTACTGTTATATCACTCACTATCAAAATTTTGGTTGAGCCAAAATACTAGGTGCCCCAAAAAAAAGTAGAAATAGGTATGAATTGTTGGATATGGAAAGAAATATACTACCAGTTAAAGCTTCAAATTGAGAATATTAGCATAAAAATTACGCTAAAAAATAGAAAAATAAACAAAACCTACATAAATCAAGATATGTGGAAATACATGTATATATATAAATGTGTGTGTGTGTGTGTATATACACATATGGAAGAATTATTAAAGTGAGAAAAAATAAAAGTGAATAGGAAAATCCTATTAAGGAAGGGTGAATCAGGTTTAAAAACTTTTCAAAACTTTTTTTTTAAGGTAATAAACCACTAAACCACACTTTTGAAACTTTTAAGTCAAATACTAACAAATGGTAAACGAGCACAACACAAGAAAGAATTTGACAATAATTAAAAAAGATAGGATTAGAGGAAAAACAAAGATAAGTTTGATGAGATTCGACAACGTTCTACATCTTTGGCTCTGGCGATCTTCGCTTTTGGGCATATATTAGATCAAGAATGGGGTTTGACCAACCCTTATATAAATATAGCACAATTAATCCTCTAGTCCAGCCAAACCCTTTTAAGTATAGTAGACTTGACTTCGACTCCTTCATGTATAACTCGGATTATTTAGAATCTTATGACAATCTCACCTAAACTAGATTGTTTTAACACAAGCTAACCTCACCTTAACACTCGATGCTTTTCAATAATTAGCGTGATCCCACACTTGAGAGCTCTACTATAAAGATATTTGTAATTTGGCTTTGGAGACTTAGAACAAAAACTAATTAATGATCAAAGTTAGCTCAAATAGTTTCTCAAAGAGAAATTAATGGAAATGTAGGCTTAGGGTGAGTTGGAAATAGGTTAGAAGTAACGTACATTGAGAGTTAAATGCCACTAAATAAACTTCCATATTTATAATTGTTAGCCTATACTAAATGTCTTTTTCTATTATATCACTCATTATCAAAATTCTGGTCAACCCAAAATACCACTTGCCCAAAAAAACATGTATTAAAACAAGTACAAAGTGTTAAACACCCAAATAATATACTACCAGTTAAAGCATCAAATTGAGAACATTACCATAAAAACCATGCTAAAAAATAATTGAAAAATAAACAAAATCACGTAAATCTAGATATATGGAAATATATATACAAACACATATGAAAGAATTATTGAAATGAGAGAAAATAAAAGTGAATTAGGTTTAAAACTTTTTCAAAACTCTTTTTGAGTAATAAACCACTAAACAACACTTTTGAAATTTTTAAGTCAAGTACTAATAGATGGCAAACAAGCACCACACAATAAATAATTTGACAGTAACTAAAAAAAAAATAGGATTGGAGAAAAAACGAAGAGAATTTTCATGAGGTTCAGCAATGCTATTACATCTCTAGCTCTAGCAACCTTCATTTTTGGGCATGTATCGGATGAAGATTGGGACTTTACCAACCCTAATATAAATATAGAATAATTATTTTTGTAGCTCACCCAAACTTTTTTTAAGTACAATAAACTTGACTTGGACTCTATCATGCCTAACTTAGATTATTTAGAATCTTATGACAATTGTGCTGGAATTGCCTAACACTTAGTGCAAAAACATACATGCATGTAAACTACGGAAAAATACATGATCACATCATGAACACAGTGGAATAATTAGCGGATTTAGGTTTTAAAATTTTTACATGAAAATATTTTCATAACCATATTACATGTATATATCATATACAGGATCATGTATAACATAAATCAAATCTAAATGCACAAACCCTAGAGATGGAATTAGGGTTTACCTCTTGTAGCGTG